>JADRCD010181877.1:5912-30708 GCA_019843815.1 Montemys delectorum
AGAGAGAGAGAGAGAGAGAGAGAGAGAGAGAGAGAGAGAGAGAGAGAGAGAGAGAGAGGTGCCCCTGAATGGAAGTGGACATTTCTGAGAGGAGGATGGACTACATCTTAGTACAAAGTTAGAGAAAAGATAGAGTACGGACTATCTCCTAATTGAAATAAACAAATTCAGTGAGAACAATACTTGTCTCTTCTTTGATCTTGACCATCAGGTTGATCTTCAGCAAATCCTTTACTTTCACTGTTCTCTTCACATTTGTTACAGATTTAACCTAAAATATTTTTACAATACTTCTGTATCAAAAAGTTAGTGATTCTGAGAAGACCACTTCCCACAAGGGGTCCTCTTACCTCTACATGTGCAATAGGCAAGTACATGGCCCTGTGCACATGTGCAAACACACACACACACACACACACACACACACACACACACATACACACACACACACACCCATGAGAGAGAGAGAGAGAGAGAGAGAGAGAGAGAGAGAGAGAGAGAGAGTAATAAACACAATAAAATTTAAAAGGTAAATGTAATTAAACTAAAATATTAGACAAATGTTTGATGTTTCAATTTATAAGAAGAAGCTACTTCGGGAGGGTGGGACAAAAGTCTTTCAGGGCCCCCTGTGTGCTAGTCAGGCAGTGTGCTGATGAGGCACACTCCAGCCCCTAGTGCTACTTCCTTCTGAAAGTGTTCTAGGCTACAGTTCATTGAACCACACTAGTGTCGTCTTTCCTAGCCCCTCCACTGAGAAACCTCAGTATTTATTGTAAGAGAGCATGCTTAAACTGATAAAGACTTCTTTGGGAAATGAACTGCATTTTCGGTATAGATTTTCAGACCTAAGTATTAAACAGTGTGCGTGCATAAAGGATCCTGTGTGGTGTCTGAGCTTGTGGGAAATGTTACACTTTAAACCATAATTTAAGACCAGTAGTGGAAATACTTCAGGAAAAGATACTTTTGATCAAATCTATGTCTCCTTGGGGGGCCCTTGAGCCTTCTTGTGAGTCACATCCTATACTAATATATGTTGAAAATAAAAGGACCCTGAACCTATAACAAATTTTCCTAGAATATGCTGTTGCAATCTCAACTGTATTTCTTATGACTCTTCACATGAGTGCTTATGTGTAGCTGAACTTTGGGATACTATATGGGTTCCCTTCTCTACCAACTTTTCTCCACCCTTATCTTGTCCCCCACCAGGGATCAAAACAAAAACATATTTCTATAACATTTCTATGTTTTTAAAGAAACAAAAATTATCACTAAATCAGATATTTAGTGTTGGTGATGGAGAGAGATGGGTCGGGGGTTAGTTAAAAACTGACTTTAACTTTAGTTCCACGGGACCTGATCTGTTCTGGACACTGAGGCCATTGGGCATGCACAGGGTGCAGAAACATACCTGAAGGCAAACACCCATATACATTAGAGTAAAATAGTAATAAGAATCCATTTGGTGAGTTCTGATTTCCAAATACTTTTTTAAAAAACTCTACCCCTAAACTGTTATTGTATCTAACACACGGCTGTAAATATTGTAGGGGTACAATTTAAACAGCTCCATAGTGTAGTGAATTAAGAATTATAACAGGAAATATATGATGGGTTCAAAGTTTTCAAAAGCACAATTCCTCCATCATTTTTTAAATCCTTGGTAAATGTTAACTTAATCTGGATTTGTACAAATTAATGCCACTAGAGACTGGCTTATACCTGTGATCTTTCTGTGGTGAGAAATATGACAACTAGACTGCTGTTTGATATAAATATTAATCACTCAGAACACACACACACACACACACACACACACACACACAAATAGGATTTAGAAGTCAAGATCTTTTTTCCTTTTATGAGTCATCATTAAGCGTGAGGAACCTAGTAACAGGGCAAGACTGGATCATAGAAAAATGTACTTACTCATGGATTCTGGTGAAATTGACCCATGGATACAAATTCATGTATGTGTGTGTGTGGGGGGGGGGGGGGGTGAGTAATTCAGTCTACATATAAAGCACAGCTTTCCTATACCATCCCAGTAACAAAAAACCTTTTTCCTTTATTTCTGACAGTTTTTTCCTCTTTGCTCCTGTGTTCTTCTTTCTGTGGTGGCACACAGAAACATAACCATTATCCCATTTTGATCTTCTCATTCAGAACACTACAGTGAATCCCTAAAAAAACTGTTATCACATGGCTCCAAATGTCCCTTTTGCTGCTCAGTGTGACCATGGCATCACCCGTTGTAAAAGAAATTAGTTTTTAAAGAATTTGAATCTGGGCACTTCAGATGTCGCTTTGCATTTCCTACATTACCTTATCTCTGACGATTCCCTGCTATGCTAAGTAAACTCGTCAGTGCTCAGAATCATAAAACATGCCTGGGAATGCTTCTGATAACGACTGAGGGTATCCACCAATAGACTAGCTACGTGAACTAATGTGCACCAGTTACTTCTTTAGGTTCAGTCAAGAACAAAGTCTATAGTGACATACAAAAAGTGGATCATGGTCGAAATGCTTCATATTTATTTGAGGAGTAGTGAGGGAGGACCTCTAGCAATCTCACCTAACATCAAATTTCTACAGACTGCTTCAAACTGTTCAGTTGTTAAGGTTTTTGATAGGCAGTTCCGCCGATGGACAGAATGCATACTTAGCCCTCTTCAGACACTTTTGTGTTTCTTTTTTTTCTTTTTTTCATTTCATCCGGTAGATACAGTATCTATATCTTCAAAAGGTTTTGTTTTTTAAATTGCAAATTGTTCTTGAGAAGCTGTATGATAAAATCTCATTTTACAAAATGTACCTAGCTGCCAAATGGCAAAAAGTAAGAGACAAAGCAGATGCAGTGTTTCCTCCAGTGTAACATGAATTTAAAGTGGATCATGTATAAAGTCCTGGAACAGAAAATGAGATTGATTATAAGGGAGCACCATCTTTATTAACAAATAAGGCCAAGAAAATTGACCAGATAATAGAGCAAGGGCTCTTTTTATTTGTTTTTTTTTTTTCTCTCTCTCTTTGGGAATTCTTAAAAATTATAAAGCCTTCAACATTTTCCTTCTGGGCATTGTAACCACAGCAGATTGGTGTGTCCCATGATTGAGACTGATTTTTCTATGCAGATTGAGTCTCCAGGGCAAAATTTCGTAAGTGAGAGTAGCTACTTCCACAAATGTGTTTGCTGCCCTGGAGGAGAAAATGAAACATATGTCCCAACTTTCATGTTTCAGATCTTTGATGGACTGGAGACAGCCCCTCCACACCAAGTAGACACTTACCCAGAGAACCAAGTGTGGTTTGCCTCCCTCAAATTGTAGCTCCCCTGGGCCAGCCATGAAACATCTGCTTCCCCATCAGACAAGATTCACAAAGGAAGCCTGCTTAGCTATCAGCTCATGTTTTAAAAAGGCAGACATTGTTGATTTATCTTTTTTAAAAAACTGAATATTTATAATTACATAGCGGTGGCATTTGTAGACAAATTTAGAAAATATGAAAATGTTTCATTTTTCTTAAATGTTCACAGTTGCTTTTAATTTTATTTTACAAGACATTTATTTTGATTCCTTTCCCTCTTTTGAACTGTGGCAAAGTCTATGTAATACAATTTACTACTATAATCTTATGTTTATTAATTTCTTCATTTTATTTATCTTTGGTGTATATGTATATATAATGTGTTTCTGTGTCTGTGTGTATGTGTGTTGTATGTGAATGTCTGTGTGTGTTGTATGTGTATGCATGTATGTGTTGTGTTACGTGTGCATGTGTGAGTGTGTGAGTTTGGATGTATGTGTGGATGCAGGCCCATATGTGCCACAGCACATATACTGAGTTCACAGGACAATCTCATGTGTCAATCTTTCCCTACCACCTTATTTGACAGAGGAACTCTTCTCTGCCATTGTTACCTAGGCTAATTGGCATCAAAGCTTTCAGGGACTCTCCTGTCTTCTTCCATCTCATCCGAGGAGTGCTGGGAATACAGATGCTCACCGGTTTGTCTCCTTTACAAGGTATTATGGTTAGTATTAATTGTCAGTGATAAACTAGAATCACTCGGAGATGGGCCACTTAGGATGCCAGTGGGGGATTTTCATAATTGTGTTAATTGACTTTGGAAGCCCTTCCCACTATGGGCGGTGTCATTCCCTGCCTTCTATTCTGGACCATTTATTTTTTATTTTTTATTTTTTTAACTTTTATTGCATTATGATGAGAAAAGTTACATGATTTCAATTTGTCTGAATTTGTTAACATTTAAAAACATATTTTAAGTAAATAGAATTAAATCACATTCTTGTTTCCCTTTTGTACCCCAACTCCTCCCAGAGACCCCCTCTTCAATACCTACAATATCTTTTTTTGTCATATTTCTTAAAATTTATAAAATATTATAATAAAAAGAGTATTATAAAAGTTGTTTGATATAAAACAATCAATTTAACAGTGTTATGTAGATGCTTGTCTACAGCAATACTGTAAATACATACGCTTTTCTCACTATAAATTTCAAATAACTCCAAACATATTAACTGTATATTTCAAAATAATACATGACTACTAGTATTTTCTTAAATGAACATAAATATGTAAAGTCTTTTTGTTTGTTTGTTTTGTATTTAGTAGAGTTTAGTAGAGTCTTTCTGTGGTACAAGCCCAAAATAAGAACAATTTTTAGACATTGGATTTCATTGTAATAAGGCTGTACTTCAATGACCCTCAAATCACCGAAGGATTTTACCTCTATTGTAGCTAAGCTGAGAGTTGCCAGTTCTGCTGCGCCAAGGAAGAAATAGATCCAATATTGTACAATCTATATATACTTTCAGCTTGTTTGTGACAGTGTTTTGCTGTGTATAACGTAAAGATCTTGA
The DNA here is from genome assembly GCA_019843815.1 of Montemys delectorum. Classification (NCBI taxonomy): domain Eukaryota; kingdom Metazoa; phylum Chordata; class Mammalia; order Rodentia; family Muridae; genus Montemys; species Montemys delectorum. The sequence continues at coordinate 10,811 of JADRCD010181877.1, forward strand.
AATCTTGCTTCTCCTATCTCAGCCTCTCTATTAGTATTGTTTATTTCATGTTTTACACTATACTATGGTTTTCAGAACAGCTTATATATTTCAAAATATTTATATACCCAAGGGAGACATAGACAATTAACTTGGGAGGTGGCTTGTACTAAAGAGAACAACAAAGAGTGAGACTGAATGCTTTGCTTGACATTTCTAGCTCTTGAATCAAGTTTGAAGAAGAGGACTTTATAAGTTACTCTTTCTCTGAGATGAATGCTTTTCAAAATCATCACAGCCAATTCACCAGATTCTTATCCTCACCTAATGTCTGTACCACCTTCCATGCAGAACCATTGTTCATTGAAACAGTTGGTGAATGACTTTATGGATAGAGTATCTTAATACACTCACCATTTCTTAAACGAATGTAACCTGTTCTCTGTGGGCTGGGAATAAAGTCACACACTCAAGTCAAATAGCTTTTTGACCATAGCAGGAATTCTAGACCATTTAAATGGAGAAAGAGAAGTGAGAAGTAGCGTTCATTCATCAATGTGACATGACCAGCTGCTTTAGAATCCTGCAAATTGACTTCCCCACTACATAGAGTACCCTCGAACCGCTATCTGGAATGAACACCTTCTCCCTTAAGTTTTGTTTTGTGGTAGAATTTTATTACAAAAACTGAAAGAAAGCAACAACAGTAACACCAGCAACAACAACAACAACAAAATCCTAAGACCTATGGGCTCTAGATATCTAAACTCAGTTCATCATGCTCTGGTGGCAAGTGGTATGCACACTGAGCTATCTTGACATGCTATAATTATAGTTTTCTTAAAGACAAGGTTTGTGTAACTAAATCTTACTTCAAAAATCTAATAGTTCATTCTTGTTTGCCATAGTGATGCAGGAGAGGTATGTGGCATCAGGCAAAGCAGCTTTTGTGTATGATTCTGTACATTAAGCCTACTCATATTTCTGTGAACAAACAACACTATCCATCTTTGGAAATGCTCATTCTACAGACTTGAAACATTAAACAATAAATGTCCATTCTTTTCTAAACCAAATTCTTGTCAATCACTATTCTACTTGGAGTTTATGGCTTTTTTGATTACTTTACCTCAAGAAGATAGAGTCATTGTCATTGTAATTATGTTTTGGATGGCTTCCTTCCTTCTTTGTTTCCTTCTTTCCTTCCTTCCTTCTTTCCTTCCTTCCTTCCTTCCCTCCTTCATTTATTTACATTTATTATAATATCTTTCAGGTTTATTAACATTGCAATATGTGCTCCAATTCCCTTCAAATTCACAATGCCATGTTGGCCATTTTATTAACTGTGGATGCTTTTAGGACACAACCGAATGAACAAAAGAACTCCACATTTCTCCTTCTTCCCAGTCCCTGGCATCAACCGTTTTTTTCTTTGTTTCTAAGATTTGTCTATTTTTAGATAAGTGAAATCATACCATATCTCTGTTACTGACATTGGATTATTTTATTTCATGTGCTGTTCTGTATTACTACACAAAATAGAATGTTCTCACTCTTGAAAGCTCTATAGCATTTCTGGCAAATTCTTTCAACAAAATTCCCACTCTAGTGTATACTCTTACTTCCAGTGATAAATTGTCACAATCACATTTTCCAACACTGATTAATACTATTATTGAAATCTGTGTGGTTTTATTGTCAAAATATTATTAACGTGCTAATCATTGTTAGGTAAAAGTCTAACAAGTTTCATCCATTAACTTGCACCTGAGAAGCATTTTATGAATGATCTCTCCAACCCTCTGCTCAGTTTTTCTTACAGGATATTTACTTCTCTGTCCATATTACTAATGATCACCGCTTAGTGCTGTTTCTTTTTTATTATTTCCCGTGGGAAGCCCAAACTCTTTGTGTTCAAACATGTGATTTCTCTCTTATGGACAATGATTTATTAATTCTCTAATTGGTATAGAATTTCTCACTATCACGGTTATTAGCAATTTCTCTAACAACTGTTTAAGCTTCAACTTTATACTTAACTGCTAAATTCACATCCAGTGTAGCTGGTTTTGCTACTCTGTCTGAAATGAGACATTCTAAAGAAGATTCATCTGTTCTTTTCACAGATCTAATATCTAATGGTGTCTTTATTGTAAATAGCAAATTCTTGTATACACTGCATTTCAGCATCTTTAGACTATTTTATTAATATCATTCTTAAATTCTTCATGAGTAATATCATTTAGTTTATGCAGTTTATTGTCTTTACTATTTATGAAATAACCTGATGTGGCTGGCTTCATTGTTGGACATCTTTGAAATGTTTTTTTTTTTTTTTTTTTGGCTATTTTTAAATTTCCTTCATGATAAAGATTAGATTTATTCATTTACCTAGGAAAAGGAAAGTCACATATATATATATATATGTGTGTGTGTGTGTGTGTGTGTGTGTGTGTATTGGCATTACATTAGGAAATCTGAAAATAATGGTTACCATTATAATTACAATCGACATCTCATTATTCATAAATTATCATCAGATGAAAACCATATTGTTTTTGAGTACTTAAAATGGGTTCTTTACATGTTGAATATACACTAAGATTTTCAAATACTAAACATTTTGCTAGATATAGCATCTTCAAAGACAATATTGTTATTTAATATTTCTTAATAAATATTAAATTGGAATGTTTGATTATTAATTGATTAATATTCACATTTGTTGAATTTTTGTTTATAAATTCAAATTTGCTTAGTATTTACAATATTCCAGTTCATAATTGAGGAGTAATAGTTATTAATATGTCTACTAGATGTTTTATGTCATAAATTTTCTATTATATTTAATATTATAAGAATTTTTAACAGCTAATGTTTGTTTAAGTACTTTTTATATAATTTCTCACATTTGAAAGATCGACGATTCAAAGGATATTAAAAGTAAGGTGTTAAGAGATAGTTGTTTCAATAATTTTAATACATACATTTTAAAATTACATTAGGCAAAATAACTCAATAGTAATGGGTTTATTCCTTTATTTTCAACTACTTCATCTCACATTTAAAAATACAGAAAATTATATTTTTAAATGCTAATATTATGGACAATGTCATAAGTGATTTTGTGTATCTAAGATATTTTATTATGTTTGGGTATAAATAGTATTAGGCCATTGACTTTACATTAGCATTTTTTCAGTGTACATAAATACTTGATATTTTTCAAAGGAAGTAATAACATGCAGATCATATATACTAGAATATTTATAAGTCTTGATTATGTTCAGTTTTGTGCAGTTTTGTGCTGTCTTTTGTCCTTGGGGTTGAAGAGAGAGTTCTAAGATGTCAGTCATGGTAAAGTTCAGGAGTCATGTGGAAGCTATCCTTTGTCAGCTTCCACTTGATAAAATTGCTCCTCTTCCTAGGGAACCCTGGTAAATGTGGCACGCTGTCAGAGTGACCTTGCTTTTTAGAATATGTTCTTGAGGTTAGAAAATTCATTGTGTAATGTTGTACATAAAATGAATTTTCAGTTCATATTTTGAGCAAGCCTAAGTTTAAAGCATATTCCAGCTTACTGTGTAATTAAGATGCAGTTCTCAGAGTGATAGATTTATCTGTTAGGATAATAAAATTTTTGTTTCTTTTTTCCTAGTAAGTCATTAATTAGCATTTTTTAATCAATTAAGAATGAATAGGATCATACTATAATTGATGAAATAAGACTTTGAGTGTAACAAAATTCAAAACTCAAACTTTTAAGCAAGTATAAGTAAGTCGTGCTCACGTTTCGCTGTTTGCCATTTATCTTTTCAGCTCTACTTGTGTGAAGATCACAGATTTAGGTATCAACCCAAGTTTGAAAGCCATGAACATGTGGCAAACTGGTGTGAATGTTTACATCACTGCCTTCAGAGTCAGGTTCTACCTACCATGTCTCTTGACATAGTTCAAGAATTTTCATATTAACATGAAATGTAACAATAAAAGCAAAGCCAAATTTAAGAGAGAAATGAAACAATCATTGTCAAAACCATTGGCTATTCACATTATTTAAGTATAATTTTTAATGATATTTTAACATAGTAATTACTGCACTTATTGTAGATAACACTGATTCTTTGAAGTGAAAGTTGAGAGGTACCCTAATAGAAGTATCTCTTATTTATAATTAAACTAGTACACCTACAGATTATTTAATGTCCCAATCTTTATCAGAAAAACTTGTTAGCAGTAGAAGCCTGAACACGGACTCCAATATTGGTCAACCTCACAAACTTAAGACTGTGATACGATTACATCATGTCATGTTTGTGATTATCATGCTTCAAACCTAATGCAGCTGGGTAGAAATGCTTAATTGCCTCCCCCCTTTGGTAGCTTGTGTAGAATTTCCTGTAACCGAGGGAGCCAGACTGCAAAAAGGAGGCATTCAGGTAACATCCCAACTAGAATCGTCTGTCTTACGTCATAATCGTGGGATGCCTTCAGCAATTTGGGCCCACTCTCCACTCTCCAGGAGGCAACCAAGGTCTAGATCAATAATCCATATGGTTTTGGCAGCCACTTCAACTCCACTGACCAAATATTTGAAAGGAGGGAGTGTTTCATGTATGGAACTAGAGTTCTTGTTAGACTATGGCTCTTGTGAAAAGCACTGTCAGCACAAATCACACATGCACATGCACATATATATGCATATATATATGTGTATAAGTGTATAATACATATATATGTGTGAATGTATGCACATATGTACATAAGTTGTATTGCATATTCATATATGACTTTGTATGTACACATACCCTTATAAGTTCTGTGTATCTCAAAATTAAATAGAAAATAATATGATAACTCAAAGCCTTAACCAAGCTTGGCGCTCTTTGCCCCTCCTTCCCCTTCTGTTCTGATACCGTTCCCTCCTCCCCACTTAAATCCTCTTCCTGTTTTTCCATTTGACACTTCCCATTTCCTGTATCCTGCTACTCTCCCCTTCCCCATCCCCTTTATACTTTCCTGATTTCTTTGGTCACTCCCTGTTGTATAATTACACATGAGAGTTTGGAGCTAGGAATCACAGATGAGAGAGAACATGCAGCATTTAATTGTTGTGGGACCCTAGTGACCTGAAAACCAAAAATAGACACTGAGACCTTTCAATATTTCAAAGCTTAGGCCTTAGCAGGGCCTAACTACCTCATTTAGGTTAACCCAACCTCCTAGCTCCATCCTTCCATGAGGTTAGCTTTACCTTCCAGACCCGTAGTATGTCTCTTCTCTTGTCTCCTGCTGAAAAGATCTTCCTTTTTCTTCATCCCAGAGTCCCTTTCTCTATCCAGAAGTTCCGTCTGCCACTTCCTGCCTAGCTTTTGGTCAGAAGCTCTTTATAACAACCAGTCAGCAGGGAGATACTTCTGATACAACTTTTAAGCAATCTTGGACAATGTGACCTTTTTTCTTTAGGATTTACAAAGCAGGAGGCCATAATGGGTGAGAGTAATGAAAGTACCAGAATATGTTGTCATTTAGCTCACTACGAGATCAGAAATTAACAATCTAATATATACTGTAATATAATGGGAATGAAGGGCATCTCTACATTTATTTTTCTTGCCCGAGTTATCTCCTTTTAATGTAATCTTCTGTAGGGCCCATCCATTTATCCAAAACTTAATAATTACATTTTTCTTTACAACTGAATAATATTTTATTGTGTATCTATATCACATTTCCATTACCCATTTGTCTCTTAAAGCACATTTAAGTTGTTTCAACTTATTAACCATTGTGAATAGAGCAGCAATGATTATTACTGAGGGAGCAACTGTGGAGTACAATGTCCAGTCTTTTGGATGTATGTCAAGGAGTTGTATAGCTAGGTCACATGGTAGATCTAGTTGTAGAATTTTGAGTAGTCTCCATACTTATGTCCAGAATGGTATAGCAATTTGCATTCTCATAAACAAGGAGTGTGGTTTCTCTTTACCACAAACTCATCAGTGTCTCTCAGTCATTATTTTTACCTTGGCTGTGCTATCTAGGGTAAGAAGAAACCTCAAGTGTCTCAAGTTGGATTTTCCTAACTGAAGAGGGTGATGAAAGCTTTTGTGGTATTTCTTAGCCATTTTTGTTTCTCCTGTTGGAAATTCTCCGACAGATCCCTATTACACATTGTAATTGGGCCATTAGTTTCCTTGACTCTTTGCCTTTTGGGTTCTTTGTATATCCTGGATATTAGTACTCTTTTCACAATGTAGCTGACAAAGATGCTCTTTAATCCTATGGGTTTCTTCACTGAATGGATTTTTTATGTAAAAATCTATTTATTTACTAATTTTCTTTAACAATTGAATGCAAAAATTGTCAGGGTCGACTGGCTGTGGACTGAGAATTTATTTTTATTAGATATTTCCTTTATTTATATTTCAAATCTTCTCTCCTTTCCTGGTTTCCCCTCTGAAAAACTCCCTATTTCCCCCCCCCCTCCCCAGGCCCACCAAACCACCCTCTCCTGCTTACTGGCTCTGGCATTCCCCTACACTGGGGCATCGAGCCTTCACAGGACCAAGGGCCTCTCCTCCCATTTACGACCAACTAGGCCATCCTTTGCTACATATGCATCTGGAGCCATGAGTCCCTCCATGTGTACTCTTTGGTTGGTGGTTTAGTCCCTGGGAGCTGTGGGAGTGATGGTTAGTTCATATTGTTGTTCCCCCTATGGGGCTACAGACCCCTTTAGCTCCTTGGGTCCTTTCTCTAGCTCCTTCATTGGGGACACTGTGCTCAGTCCAATGATGGCTGTGAGCATCCACTTCTGTATTTGTAAGGCTCTGGCAGAGCCTTTCAGGAGACAGCTATATCAGGCTCCTGTTAGCAAGCACTTGTTGACATCCACAATATTGTCTGGGTTTGGTGACTATATGTTGGATGGATCCTCAGGTGGGGGCAATCTCTGGATTTTTTTTCTTAGCTGTTTAGAAGCTTGTATTTTAGGTTTCTAGATCCCAGTTGTCAATTATTTACCTTAACTCTTGGCAAGTGGAGTCCTGTTCAGAGTTTTTTCTTACTCCTCTATCTTGTGTGGTATTTATTATGTTTTCAACTAGTAGTTTTAATGTCTCAGATTTCAAATCAATGTCTGTGATCTACAAGAAGCTAATATTTTTTTTCAGGGTGATGAATATGGGCTTAATTTTATTCTTCTGCAGTGATCATCTAATATTCCCAGCACAGAGAGTAAAAGAACATGAAGTTGGGTTGGTAAGGTGATGGGGAGCATCTAGGAGAAGTTGGAGGAGAAGAAAGAATACAATGAAACTGTACTATATGGAAAATTATTTTTAAAGGGAACACATGAAATTTACAGGAAATAATGGTGGGATAGATAGAGGAGTCATAGAAGCAAAGGAAATGGAGTACATATTTTCTAGAAAAGTTTACACACACACACACACACGTACACACGTGCATGTGCACACATTACATAGACACACCTTTCTGAATTACATATACTTATCAACTGCTGTTTTCATCTCATTGTATTCTAAAGTAAAGATATCTATCATATCTTAAAATCATCACACATTTTAACTCACTGTCTGTTGAATATTTTTTCTTATTCCTCCCATGGTGAGTTGTTTCTTTCTTTGACTCTTTATTTTTCAAGCCACTTAAAATTGTATTCCATTCTGTAACTACAAACCAGGCATTCTTCAATCAGCAAATTTTCAACAGAAATTAATGAAGACCTTATTCTGTTCCAGGGCCTTATGAAGAACTGTCAGTGAGTAAGTATTCTATAAAGACTGCACTATGGCTTTACTATAAAGCTGAAGATAAAAGTAAAGTATATATAACCGAATTTGCATTTTAAACTCATGTTGAAATATAGAGGAGTGTGTTGCATTATGCTTCAGTTTTATGCAGAGGATTCAGAGTTGGTTTCTTTGAGGTGTGGTTAATGAAAGTGTTGACAGTGTAGATGAATAGTGCTTCCGTATCAGAAGAGAATCATGCATATATGAAGGAATAGCAGAGCAGCCAGAGAAGACAAAGTTTTTGATCACATAGCCTTGGAGAGATGGATACTTTGAATCCAAATAATGTGATGCCAGTTGAGGATTTTGAGCAAAAGAATAACATGATCTAATTTTATAAAAATGGAGTTTTATAAAACTTACAGAATGTTAAAATAATATACAATGTATCTTCCTTTATTCCATTTTTATTTTATGAACTGTTGGGGGTTTTTTTGTCCCCTGGTTGTTCAAATATGATCACAGGTACACACACACACACACACACACACACACACACACACACACACACACACTTAAAGTTACCCACAGAAAGGCCATCGCCTCTGAATATTGCACTCTCTACTTTCCAGAAACAAAGATCTCTTACACAGCCACATTATCACATGACACTTAGGACAATACCTATCACCTCAATTCAGTTTTTAAATATCCCTGAAGGATTTCTCAATACTTTTCGCCAATCTTGTGTAAAATAAGACCCATTTAATGCATTCCCTAAACAATACTTATTCTCCTCATTATGTGTCTTTTTCCTATTGTTCTCCATGGTATGTAATATCTGAGAAAATCCAGGTCATTTGTCCTGTAGGTCACCCTTTATTCTAATAGACCTCAATGGCAGAGATACATGTATATTCTGCTTTGCTTTTTCCAAATATTAATTGCAAGAATAGACAGAGAGGGTCAAATCTGTGTGAGCAGAGTCCACATTGACAGTTGCTCATGTGATCTCTATTAGGACAAATGTTTGAACCAACACAGTTCTTTCTGAAGCCATCTTTTGTTTAAATGATAAATGAGGGTCTGGGGGGAGTATAATGTGGGATTCAATAACCTGTAAATTTGCCTTGGAAAGTTGCATCTTATTTATCTCCTTCATTTATCCCTTGGGGCAAGTAGTTGATTTCTAAAGTTTGGAACATCCAAGGTAGATGCGTTATTGATGAAATCACTGTTCAGATCTGATGACAATTTAATATAGAGCAAAACTGGATTGAATGACCTTTGGTGTAACTGATGTTGGTCTTACTTCATGTTAAGTGACTGGTCAATTTATCTAAGTTATAGGAAATATTGTGATTGTTAAATAGACTGTCAAAGATAAAAATATACACCATTCATCTTGAACTGGTTCACCACACAGTAGTAATAAGAGAAAGTCAAGGGGCAGAAGCTTATAAACTCCTTAAAATTCAGTGTCCTTCCATACAAAAGTAGTTACATTATTTTTATCTTTTAGCTACATACCCACAGACCAGCTCACTAAAAACACACTGTACACAAAGAGTAAGAGTATCGTTTACAATGCCATTACAATATTAACTGCTATTGTAAAATGAAAAAAAAATTTAAAGATGGGAACACTAATCTGGGAAACTATCCATGTTTATTAAAGTGCACAGGTTCTGGATATTTCTAAGGAAAATTAGTCTTAGTTTCCAATAGAGCCATAGTTGTTTCTTGCAGATGGGAGGGACAATGGTGTCGAGATATAACGAGTTTTGGGAACATGATGGAAGGATGCGGTAACACACTTGTGTAAAGTTGTACAAGGAACACAGCCTTCCTTCAAGGGGCAAAAAAGCTTGTGAAATATATATATTCATGCAAATATCTCAAAATCAAGTTAAACTACTGATAGCTAGAATTCTTCCTCAATATACGTGATAGAAATCACATATGTATTTACATGAGCATTAGTGCAAACGAATAGTAGTTTTCCAGGCACTAAACATCTATAGTTTCCAACCAGTTTCACTTGCTGTTATCAGAAGTCATCTGGACAGATGTAAGAATAATGGAATATGATATCCTTTCAGTTATTGGCTGGAATGAAATACTGATTCTGCCAAGGCTTTCTGGACCTTTGTAACTTTAAAGTAAATTCATAATTTTATTGGGAAGCTTCAGAAATAAGACAAGTTTAGATAAGCACATCAAAAGTACATTCTGTAAGGCTGAAAAATAAGGAAGTAAAGCTTAGGTTAATCTTTGTAGTAAACTTGAAGTTAATAAAGCCTGAACTATTTTCTCTTTGCTAAAATATATTTTTCTATAGCTCACATAGCTATTTTCAAATATGTGCATATTACAAAAGTGAAGTTTAATTTCTGGTGGACCTTTTTCTATGATCCATTCTTTAAAAGAAGATATACATTATTTATCTGACATAGTCCTCAGTATTTAGCAGTGTCTTCCATCTCTCTCACCTTTTAGGGTCATTACTGACTTTCTGTAGTATTATATACTTTCAAGCCATTACGTGGTACATTAGGGTTTGACAAATTGCCCTCTTGAAATCCTTATTCTATTTTTATAGCTATTCCACTTGACTTAATGAGTTAGGAAAATTTACTTCACTTTACTTTAATTGCTTTATTAGAAATGCTATATTTTCCAGAAGGCTGGAGCTGAAAAACTGTCTTTCTCAAGTCTCTTCTATTTCCTACGTTAATTAATTTACTACATTAGTTCAGCCCTTAATCACTGAAAATTATAATTTTAAACCAAATCAGGATGGGTCTGATTCTTCTTTCATGTTTTTAGGAGCAATTTTGTAACTATAACTATTTCATTTATTTCTTTATCCATTTAGCTTATTTACTATATGTAAATAACACTTATTTAATTTCAAATGGTGCTTAATAACAAACATGACCATGTCTTCAAACTCTGATCTTGTAAGTCCATACTTTTCTGCCTTATATACATTATCCAGTTTAAGGTCTGACTGAATAATTCTGCTGTAATAAATAAGATTTATAAAAACAGCACGTTAGTCCTTATGTCTTTGAAACCATCCATATAATTTATCTATAATATTTGTGTACTTTTTATTTAGGAAGAAAAAATATTAAGGACAAGGATTAAAGTTAACAACAGTATGAATAGTTAATCAGTTTCAATTCTTTTAAAAGTTCGATAGAATCTGACACACTCATCCCCAGTTAATATTAGTCATAATATTATTGTGATGCCTCCATCCACAAAGCAAATTTGTGGGGAATTGGTGGAATTTATACAATTTTGTACAACACGTCACATTTAATTAACAATAAAATGAGCAACTTATGAGACTTTTGATAAGAGCTAAGACAATTATTTAAATATAATTTTCCTGGAAATAAAGAATATATATTTGATGGCCAGCCATAATCATTGAAGAAAATTAAATTAAAAAATAAGTAAAAAGTGACCTGAAATGTTTATTATTTAAATTATAATTGCTAACATTCTTTAATTACCCACAAATTTGTCTTTCTGAGTTGACTATTTTTAGGTATGCTGCTGCATTTTATGTTTCATTTCTATGTCAAAAATATAGACATGTACCCATTTATTTAGACATATCTATACATGTTTACCAAAATGTACCTATATACATATTGATACATATATACCTAAGACTCAATGAAATATATTCTTATCAGTAAATACATAGGAGGGAACATCTAACTCAGCTCATTTATAGCATAGAATGACTCAAGATCTGACATTTTAAGAGAGCAAATTGAATAAGTTGGTAACAGGTCATTTAATATAATTGAGGGTAGCTCTGCCAGAAGGCAGTTATCCAGCTGAGAAACACAGTGTCTGCACATGTCTGCTTGTGATGCCTGTTTACCGCTAAGAATCTACCTTAAAGTTTATTTTCATGAACAATTAGGATGACATTAAAACAATTTGGAATAGGCATATGTGTTATACAAAAATGTTTTTAGTTTTGTTGTTTCGCCAGGACTTAATTGATTAAATGCTAATAAGATGATGCTGTTACCAAACATATTTAAAAATGTGTCCTTGGCAAAAGTAAAGGGCACTTAGAAATGGTCAATTTGTAACCCTCAGAAGGCTTTCCCCTGCAGATGTTGGAGGTGCAAAATAATGCACAAACTTATGTGAATATGGTGGAAACCCTTTCTGTATTCAGTGTGATTATACCTTTGTACTGAAAAAGATCCTTGATATAACATCTTTATGACCTAAATTCTAGGAAAATACATTTCTCTATGAGTGCAAAGATACTACACTATGACCATATCTATAATGCTAAGGCATTATGTTACATACCTTTGATTAATAGACTTTAGGTCTCTTCTCTTTTAAAAATACCTTCACTTTTACGTCTCTGTAGCTGCTGGTGAATATAGATCATTATTAGTGAAAAGTGTAAAATAATGTTTTATTTTATTTGAAATTTTTTGTTCTCAGAATAAAAATCTTTAACATGTTTGAAGCCATTGAATTTTTCAAGTTTTTGAAACAATAATCAAATCTTAATGCCTTTCTTCACGTTTTTGTTTATTTGTTTGATCTTTTAATCATTTTTTGCTTAACATACTTATTTTTTTCAATCTAACCACTTTGAAATTTTGTATTAACTTATAAGTACTCAGTTGAGGAGTTTCTGTCTTCTAAACTAAAGCTAATTAGAGAATTAATTAGTAGGTAAGTCACGCATTAGCATTACATGCACTGAGTGTATAGAAGGTATCATATTAACAACTTGTGTCCATATCATAGGATAAATTTAAATTGTGCGAGCCAGTTCTAGTTAAATGTCATTATTTTGACTGTCTGGTTTTACATTGTGTTCTGGATGATGTTATTAGCACAATGTGTGCTGAAACCAATTGTACTCCATGAAAGTCATAATAAGATTTACTATAAACCATCCATGAAGGGGACATTTCCAGATGTCATGATTGTGTGAACCTAGAGGCTGTTGTGCTGTGATTGGCTTCCCGTGACGTTGATAGTCTACAGTTTTTCTTGGAAATTCAGGGAAGGAGAGTTTCACAATGGTCATAAGACTTCACAGTGTTTACATTTGTTGACTGTTACTTTGAGTTAGCACCATTCACAAGAAGATGATCAGCCATTAACGCTTGCAGGTCTGTCCTCTGAATATAATTGGAGAATTACCTTTTATCTCTTCTCTTTTATCTGTTACAGTATTAGTCACTGTGATAATGTTGAAACGACTAATAAATATCATGGAATGTTCTTGTTTTCCACAAATATTCTATTTATGAGTCTGCAAAATATTCTACTTTTGGTTATAGAAATCTCATAAATAATATTCCATTAATTTCTTGGTCTTTTAATTTGGAAGTTTTATCTTTAATATCAATTTCTTCACTGATTGCAAAGCATTAGGCCAGTGGCAATAAGCCACTATACATTTCTTTAATTAGTGATAAAGATATATTATTAGAAATATTTGTCAGAAGGGCCAGGAATGCTGCTGGGGGTAAACCTGCCTGCTACCCTGTGATAGAAATGTAGGTAAGAGACCTGACTCCACAAGGTTGTTCTTTGACCTCTAAATGCATGTCTTAACCCACATGCCCATGTAACATAGCATACATATAAACACAGACAACAATAATAAATTAAGTCAAAATAAAAATAAATATATTACAGAAACAAATTCTAAAGTCTTTACCCCCCTAAAATAAATGCCTTAAAATTATATATAGATATAGAGATAGAGATGAGAGAGGAAGAGAGAGGAAGAGAGATAGAGAGAAAGAGGAAGAGAGAGAGGAAGAGAGAGAGAGGAAAAGAGAGAGGAAGAGAGAGAAAGGAAGAGAGAGAGGAAGAGAAAGAGAGAGGAAGAGAGATAGAGAGAAAGAGGAAGAGAGAGGAAGAGAGAGAGAGGAAAAGAGAGAGGAAGAGAGAGAAAGGAAGAGAGAGGAAGAGAAAGAGAGAGAAAGAGAAAGAGAGAGGAAGAGAGAGCGGAAGAGAGAAAGAGAGAGGGAGAGAGAGGGTGGAGAGAGAGAGAGATAGAGAGAGAGAGAGAGATCTGATATCTACCCACAGGTAGTTATTGCTTCTCTGACCTTGTATAAGATCTTCATTACACACTTTACATCAATGATTCATTTAGCTTTTGGAGTCTGAAAACCGACATATTGGATATGTTCTCAAAACCTGAGCCATGATTTCTTCTCAGATGTCTTTCTTTACGTAATATCTACATAGAATTTCTCCTAGATATGGCATACCTTTTCATTATTTTCTCCTTGTTGGATGGGCCTGTGTCATACTGTCTGTCACTGCTATAGATCAATAGTAAAACTCATTAGTTCTCTCCTGTTGTATACAGGTTTCTGTTTAGTATTCTCTCTGAATTTCAAAATTAATTACATCTTCTATTTTTTTCCTTGTGACCATCTTATGGTATATTTTTAAACACTAGTGATTTCATTGCCTCTTATTTCAACATACTTTCAAACTGTACTGTTATTATTTTCAAATAGTCACACATCCTTGGGACGTACTTTATGTCTTAGAATTCCATTATTTGTTGTCCTTACACACCCAAGCTCTACAATTTTCAAATTAACTTTCAGTATTGATTACTCTTTTCTTTTGAAACTTGTATTTCCTGAAACGTTGTTATGGACTTCTTGACACCTGAGCCTGAACCGTGTCTCCAGAGGAAACCTGTGCTCCTTCTCCCAGATTCTGAATCAGCAGCAGCAGATGAGCACTCAAGTAAACAGCATTCTGGAACACAGCTTAGCAAACTATAGCCTGTAGATCAAAGCAGTGTTCTGCCTGTGTTCTGAACTAACATAGCAATGTCCATGTCTAAATAAATATTACAATGGCAGGATGAATACGAACAGAGGCCATATGACAACTGATTCTCCGAAGAAGCCAGAAATTTCCACTTCACGCTTTACTATTAAGTTTTTCAAACCACTTTACTATTAAGTTTTTCAAACCTACTTATATGTTCCAAGTATAAATACCATTCTATATATACAATTTGTAAATATTTTTCCTATTCTGTATAGCTATTTTATTGTTGATTATTTCCCCATTTGTGAAAATTTTATATTGTGGTTTATAATAAACATAGTAGGAATTTGAAATTTGAATTTCAACAAAATCAGAAAATGTTTTGTCTCTCTTAATTTTAATTTATTCATAAATATTCATAGTACCTAAATAATGGGCTGAAAGTTAAAAGATCTACATTTAAGAGATCAACATTTGTAGGATTAGGTGTGAGATTTTAGACATAGCAATTCGCTCCTGAATTTCTTCATTGATAAATCACGTTAGTGAGGCTGTATTCCTTGTAGGACAATACTACAGTAGTGCTCACTGCCATTATGGCAGAAATGGCACTACATCAGTCAGCGCTTAAGCATTGATGATTAGATTAAAGCGAGTCTGGCCTATCAGCTCCAGCTTTCTTTCCATTTGGTACCTGATTGATCACAATGCTTAAACAAGAAAGCAGGTATGATAGACAAAAACAACTTTTGAATAAATTTTTTCCAAACTTCTCATGGAGTGGCTATGCCATTTTACTTGTAATTATTTCCCAATTTCTCAGCAGTACTTTATGGTTATAGTAGCTTTGTGTTGGAAGCTACGTAATTGAGTGTTTTCTGAGCACTTGCTGGAAGTGAAGCACTGAAGCATTTCTTAGATGGGAAACCCACTTCATGAACAATACTGGCGCTTTAAGAAGCTTACACACTCTGCTAACCAGAGATAAATAAAATCCTCGTACATTTGGTGTTAGAAGGCAATACTCAATAAGTAAAAAGCACATTATTTCCCTTTAAAGTTTCACAAAATTACTAACATAACTTCAGGCAATACTTTTCCCCCTTGACACAAAATACTATTTTAATTTCTCATTGGCTTTTACTTAAATTACAAGTACAAATATAGAAACAGGAATAAAAACCCGATACATTGTATGTAACATTTTCTGGAGGGAAAGTAGGTTTAGATAACAAGGCTCTGCAGCTTTGACAAGAATAAAAAAATATTATAGAACCCATTGAAAAGCATTTTGTTTCTGCACATGAAAAATATCCTCTCTATTTTTTCTTTGCAAAATTCACTATAATATTTATTGATTGATTTAATTTCATTAACATTTTTTTGCTTAAGTCTCAAATTTTTATTTCATTGAGTCTTGGTTCTTCACTTAAAGCTAATTTATCAGAAACACAAAAAGGTCCCCGATGGTGAATAAGGAAAATTCTCTTGTTTATATTTCTTCTCAGACATCATGGTCTACATCTCCTCAGAAGTAAGGACAAGTTTCTGGACTTTCAATAAGGAAGCCTGCAGATTGGGATCTGGCTGAGCCTAAGCTAGGATGGAAACAGAAATTAAGACATTAATGTCCAATACATAAATACATAGAAACATTTAAAAATGTATAGGATATGTATTTAGATATATGTATATGTGTGTGTAAAATTGTACCCTCATTTATCACTAAAATGTCACTAGGTAGAAACAACAGGAAAAACCAGCTTAATCTTTGAGTTTTGCCTATCTATTGAGTCTCATGGTAAGGAACAGACTGTGTCCATGTGAGACATTCTGTATGAGTCTGATAACATGCAGAGGGTCTTTTCAAATTGTCCTTTGAAATAATCTCTGAACATTGTAAATAGAAACCGATTTCATCCCCATTTATGGCTAAGACTATGAAGTTTCTTTCTAACCAGAAACTCATAGGCCCATTGCTTTTCTTTTCTTTTTTTTTTTAATTAAATTAATTTTTTTACACTCCATATTCCATTCCCCTCCCCACTCCCATCCACTCTCCAACTACTCCACATCCCATACCTCCAACCTACCGCCCCAACCCCGTCTCCACGTGGATATCCCCCATTCCCACCCCACCTGACATCTAAACTTCCTGGGACCTCCAGTCTCTTGAGGGTTAGGTGCATCATCTCTAAATGAACACAGACCCAGTAGTCCTATACTGTATGTGTGTTGGAGGCCTCATATCAACTGGTGTATGCTGCCTGTTTGGTGGTCCAGTGTTTGAGAGATCGCAGGGGTCCAGATTAATTGAGACTGCTGCTCCTCCTACAGGATCGCCCTTCTCCTTAGCTTCTTTCAGTCTTCCCCATTTCAACAGGGACCAGCAGCTTCTGTCCATAGGTTGGGTGCGAATATCTGCAGCTGACTCTTTCAGCTGCTTGTTGGGTCTTTCTGAGGGCAGTCATGATAGGTCCCTTTTTGTGTGAGTGCTCCATAGCCTCAGTAATAGTGTCAGGCCTTGGGACCTCCCCCTGAGCTGGATCCCACTTTAGGTCTGTCGCTGGACCTTCTTTTCTTCTGGCTCCTCTCCGTTTCCATCTCTGTAATTCTTTCAGACAGGAACAATTATGAGTCAGAGATGTGACTGTGGATGACAACCCCATCCCTCAACTGAGGCCCTGTTTTCCTGCTGGAAGTGGGCTCTACAAGTTCCCTCTCCCTACTGTCGGGCATTTCATCTAAGGTCTTGCCCTTCTTTCTTTGACATTTAGCCATGAAGATGACTTTGATTGGTTTGCATCATCCTCTTAGACAATGGTTTGGAAACGATTCCTTTGAATCAGATTTGTTTTCTACATGTGCAGTAATTGTGAGTGTAATTAAAAAAAAAGAACCTCAGATAGTCTGGAATCTCCTACATCTAAATTCAATGCAATATATCCATGCAGGTATTATTAATATCAATACTTTATTCCTGTTTATGGCATTTTGTAAATAAACCTTCATTCTCTTATACATGGACATCTGAGTCTTTGTCAAAGTAGACTACTATTGATAATGTTGTGTGTATTATTCTTAGATATGTTTTTTAGCTTATTCAGATAAATGGATATTATTATTATTGCTAATAAGTTTTCTGGATAAGGAGTTTGGAAATGTTGAATAATATAGTGTAAATGTATTAGAATTCAATGATAATTTAGAATTCTAACTTATAGAAAGGAGTTTTGGTGCATTATGTAGTTAATAAGTGAAAGTGATTAATTATAATTAAATAAGAAACCATAGAAAATCTGTAAAAGTAGCTGAAATTGGGTAATAGTTACATTTGATCACTAGTGTAACTTTTATCACCTCTCAATGTCAACAGTCCAACAATCTGTGTGCTGTCTGACATTTTTCTCACAGGCACATGCTATATAATCATATGTCAAAGGAATACTGACATTGGACAATTTTCATGTCCAAGCAAAGAATTTCGATGAAGACAAATGCCTTTGACTTCAAATTTTGTTTTATTTCAATACATACATGATCATAATGCTACTAAGAATTATATTGTAAAAATGATTGATTGTTTTTTAACTTCTAATTGTTCTATTCTAATTGTTTAACCCATAGAAATGAGTATGATCTAGGTTGGAGTGGCTGCTCAGTGGTTAAGAGCACTTGTTCTACTTGCAAAGGACCCAAATCTCATTCTAAGACCTTACAGCGTAGCTCATGACAGCCTGTTAAGACAGAGGAGGACTTGACCCCCTCTTCTGGTTTCATCTAATATCAGGCCCACACATAATGCATGTACATACATTCAGGCAAACATTCATACAGATAAAAGAAAAACAAAATAAATCTTAAAATAAGAAATAAGAATGGTCTGAGAAATTATCCTCTACTCTCTAATGATTTTACTTGGTATTTTCGAACCTTAGGATATATTTAATATGCTAACACTTTCTTTATAAATGTATTTGAAATAATAATAAACAGGAATATGTGGTTTCATGTCATTTTGCAACTCTAAATACAGGTTGAAAATTCCAAGTGAGTCTAAAAATAATACGTGAGTGACTTTGTTTTATTTTTATCAAACTGTTATTTATGGATTTTTCCTAAACAGACATAATGTTTATTTGTAATTCTCTGTTATGAAAGCAATATATTGACTGAAATCTCATTAAACAGAGGCAAGTATTTAGACTCTAGGCACTAGAGTAGAGGTCTCCCTACTGATGCTTACTGTCAAGGATAGCATTCATATACTCTTTTACTGCTAATATCCTTTGCTTCTCTTCTTCCCTCTCTATTCACCTTTACTTCTACATTTTCCGTGGTCCTGGCTGCATTTCCCCATAACACGGCCATCAGTGGTTTATTTCAGAGCTTAAAAAAAAACAGAAGAAGCAAACAAAGCCACATTAGTTTTTATTATATTTAATCACATCTCAATGTCTTTATGATTTATTTACTATGTATTATTTTTCTTGTTCTCGAATCTCTACTTCTAATATTACTTATACCTTTTTCATAAGTACACCAAAGACTTGCCATTTTCCATCCTAGTTGAATGGGACAATGAGAATGTCTCTTCACTTCCCAAAGCACTTCCATTATTCCTATTTCGTGGGTGCATTCCTCTCTTGAATTCCCTCAGTTTCACATGGGTTACACCAGCCCCTGTCTTGTCTGTCTGCATACAGTCTTGACAATGTCCAGATTCTAAGATATCCCACTAGCATTTTTATGCACAGCATCTCTTAGAATATTTTTCAGACAAAATTTTTTTATGTTGACAATTGATAACAAGTGGATCTGACTCCGTAACACATTAGGATATAAGGTCTGTTAGCGTCTTTTCTTCCCTAAATGTTAGCCGTAATATAGTACTGCTTTGAGAAGTTTTATATACATACCACATTTAGGCTTTGCATCTTTACAGGGCTATTTGTAAATTTTCTATTAACCTTTGAAGGCACATGCCAAAGAGAATCTCTTTCAAGTTTTCTATGGTCTGAGAGGGCAGTTTAAGTATTCCTGTTTGAAGCTGACATAATATCATCTTAATTTCTTTATTATACTGCCCTTTCTTTTGTCTCCTTTTGGCCTCTCTTCTAAACTCTTGTCCCTACCCCAGAGCTTATTGTCCACAAAGAACAAATACTATTCTCTAAAATAAAAGTCAATCATCTTTGAGGATTCTCGGCTATTTCTTACTTTCCTGAAAACAAACTTTAAATTTCTTGCACTGATTTCTAAAGACTTTGAGATTTGACCATGGCTGCCTCTCTAATCTCATCGGACAGATGTAGATCTGTTTCTATACCCAGCCCTATCTGT
>JADRCD010181878.1:0-16048 GCA_019843815.1 Montemys delectorum
TTTTTTAAAGTTAAAGCCAAGGACTATGTTAGTATAATTTTCTTACCCTCAGAACCATTTTCGTGAAACTATACAATTTCAGGTAAATTAAAGTGTAAGAGGTTTTTCTGTAAATCTCTTTTTAATAATGTAGACATTCATTAGGACATTAATGCCTTAAGTATCCTGAAACAGTCCAGTGCTTTCTAGAAGCTACATTTTGTAAGAAGAGTTCTGCCTTCCTCTTGTTCATCATGGCCCCTTTGTATGCCCATGCCTGTATGCAATTGTTAGAGTCCACCCATGGCTGGATCACTAAGGTGGAATGGGCATTTTCATATCTGAGTTTGCTGAGCTCTATGCATATAAACACTGTTGTTGTTGGCCTGGCGTAACCTCTGCTGCTGTTGCCACCCCCCACCTTCCTCTGCCCTCAGGCCTCCTGTGCTCTCCTGCAGTCTCTTTTCTTGTCTAGACCTTAAGCTTTCAACTTGTTCCACCCTTCCACATTTACATTCAAGACCTTTTCTCTACACTCCAGTCCTACACTTGAGATTGCTGCTTTGAGTTCCTTACCTGGACATTCTTGAGGCACTTTAAACCCACTATGTCTTCCCATTATACTTACCTCGTTCATGCTTCAGCCCCAGCCTCTCCAGCCCCACTTGGTGCACACAGTGTCATTTATGTCAGTGATGGGCCATCTGAGCTTATTTTGCAGCAAGGCACTTTTGAAAATTGGGAAGCATAGCACATTTGAAAACCTACTACTGCCTTCTCACCGTTTATAGGGTCAGGATCAGGAGCCTCACAGCCTGTGCAGTTTCTACCCATCTGTCTGTCTGATGTCATTTCCTACTCTCCACCTCTGCTGTGTAGTCGAAAATTATTAAAATCCTGGCCTGGGGTTTCTACCCCCTCCTTTGCTGATTGAGTTCCTGGATTAAAAACCCACACAAAATAAGCCTTAAGCAGCCCAATAGCTAGGCAGCTGCCTCCCCTCCATGCTGTTAGAATCTACTTTCCTATCGATAACTCCGAGTTGCACTTACTGTTTTCTGTGTTCCGTCTGGGCTGCTCTTAACTCCAATTGGGCGGCCCTCAGGGCCACCTTTTTATGGCTCAGCTAAGCCATGGCAGCTTCTCCTTTCTCTACTAGCACACCCTGCTAGCTTCTCCCACAAAACCTCCTTGTGTTCTGTTTTCCATGGGCCCTGTGTATTCTCTGAGTCCTTCCTTTACTTAAAATAAAATGTTAGTTGCCCCAATAATATTTTCAAGCTTACGTTAAATGTACTCCTGGAATATGGCTTTCTTGCTCTTTTTTCTTTACAATGTGCCAGTTTTTATTTTCATTTAATGATCATTTAATCAGTCTCAGATTGTTGCTCCATAAAAACTTTTTTGTTTATAGTTCTGTCCTGGAGTGGAGCCTGGTGTCGGCAGTGATAGGAACTCAATAAATATTTGTAGAAAAGGGAGGGAAAAGATCAAGCTGTTAAAAAGTCAACTTATCTTCCTTGAAAAGTTTCAGTGTGGATTAGATGTGTATGCTGAGTGCTTCAGAGCCTTCTGCCATGAAGAGTTTCCAATAGCAGCTCAGGCTCTCTCCCACATTGTTTATGTGGTTGTAAACTCGAATTTGAGGGTCTCTTCCACCATATAACAGTGGGTTTTTGTCATGGTTTACCAGTAGTAGTGTTCTTCAAGCTCAAGATTTAGGCACTTAGAGAGTCAAGGGAATGCTTGGAGCAGATGCCCACCTTCTGTCCTGCCTGGCAATCCACCCCAAGGTGGAGCCACTGACTCACAGTTCTAGAGCCACAGTCTTGGTGTGAAAACTGGTAATTTGAAATTACCAAAATTATCAAAGACACATGTTTATTCTTGAAGTTCAGTTTTTATCAGGGGAGAAACTGGTTAATTATCCAATTTACTCAAGGGAAATTTGGGGCCATTATACTGACACGGTTGCATATATTAAATATGTCATTCCAATTAGACTGGTAGAAGAGACACAAAGAGAACTGATGAGGATAAACCTGTTTGTATTCACATGAGAGCAGGCACCAGAACTCTGGATCATGGCCATGCTGCTGGCTCCCAAGGACTGTCCTCTGTGCCCTCCCAGCCTTAATCTCTGCAGTTGCACTGTAACAGCAGCAGTTGCTTATGATAGTGTCCTTGAGTGGTGAAGAACCAGGTGCACTTACTATTAGTATGTTTTTGGTTAAAATATAAAAGTGGGGGCTAGGAACATGTCTTGGTCGGAGAAAGCGTATGCCAGTCAAACATTCGGACCTGAGCTGGGATCCACGCACCCATGGAAAAAGCTAGGCAT
Source organism: Montemys delectorum (assembly GCA_019843815.1). Classification (NCBI taxonomy): domain Eukaryota; kingdom Metazoa; phylum Chordata; class Mammalia; order Rodentia; family Muridae; genus Montemys; species Montemys delectorum. The sequence continues at coordinate 2,321 of JADRCD010181878.1, forward strand.
GGTGAGAGTGCTATGTAATCCCAGTGCTGGGAGGCAGAGACAGGAGGATCCCTCCGGCTTGCTGTCCAGCCCAGCTAGTCAGTCTGTGAGGGCTCCAGGCTCAATAAAAGATCTGTTTCAGAGTGTAAGTTAGAAAATAGTTGAAAAATATGCTGATGATAACCTCTGGCCTCCACATGTGTGTATATACACGCAAACACATATAGACACATACATCATGCACACAAAACAGATGTATTTTTAAAAGTGGGATCATTTCCAAAAGATTTTTTCTGGAAAAGTAAATTATGTGGGACCTTCTTATGTAGGGGGCACCTTTTTCTAAGGATGCTGATGCCTCATTAGGACCATCTAGGCAACTTCACAAGTGTGTCGCCGCCATCCTTGTGCCCGGGGAAAGCTCACCAGTGATGGTTTAAGTTATGTCATAGTCACATAACTTATCAGTGTTTCAGCTTAATTACATCTGTCATCATAGAAAAAAAGCCTATAGGTTTGTCTAACTGTGACATCAGTGTGTGTTTTCAGAAGTCATCCTCAACATTTGTCATTTGCATTGGAAAAGATCTTATAAATCACTATATTCTTTTGTCTACTTGCCCTTTAAGACATTCAGTAGCTCAGGATAGCCCGGAACTCATTGTGTTCCCCAAACTTACCTCTAGCATAGGGCTGTTGTCCTGCTTTGCCCTATCGAGCATTAGGATTGTAAGGGTTAAATAGATTACGGAGCCACCATCCTCAGCCACTCACTACCCGTCTGTCCATCTGTCCCACCACTTCCCCGCACGCCCCAACAACTTACCAAGTATTGGGAGCTGTGGTCAGAGCCAGTTCTGCAGGATGAGGAGCCTCTGCTCCTGCTTAGCCCCTGGTGTCTTTGGCATTCTTTCAGGCATTAAGACTCTTCATCCTCAATTTTTTTTACCTAGTTTAAAAAGCTTTCCTCTTAACTAGTTAATTTTCTGAATTCTTACATACTGATCCTTTTCTTTTTTCCAGATGTTCTACCATAACATGGTTTAGAATGCTAATGGCACTGTTAAATCAGATTGTGCAGTATCAAGATTTGCTTGTAATGGCTGTAATATACTTTCTCTTTACAGCTTAATGATGCTGAAAATAAGTATAAGATTCTGGAAAAAGAGTATCAGCAGTTCAAGGACCAACAAAACAACAAGCCAGAAATCCGGCTGCAGTCAGAAATAAACCTCCTCACCTTGGAAAAGGTAGCTCCGTCCGCTTCTGTCAGGGTAACTAGCTCTAGTGAGCAACTCAGAGAGCCACTGATAACTACCTGTTCTAATACAGCACAGCAGAGAAGGCGAGGCGTGTGACATTGGTGGGATTTGAATTGGTTGTGTGCTGTCAATAACAGCTTGCATGAATAGATTGTGAACAGAAGGGACTACTATAGGAAGGAAGGAATCAAAGACCCATACCTACAATCTGAGTAGGAATGTGTGGAAGTAGGGTGCAGCCGGTGTTCGTCCCTGTTTACCCAGGGTAAGCCTGCTGCTAGCGCCATGTCCGGGACCTCACCCTCCGACTTCGTGGTGAGCTTTCAGTGTTGAGGCAGTCACTGTGACTGCTCTGTTTCTGTATGTTCTGGATCCTGTGTCCTGCACAGGAACTGTCAGGGCAGAGACCCACATAGTTCCCAGCCTCTCGTTTACAGAGGGAATATGCACTCCACTCCGTCTTCTGTGTTTGAAGTGCAGCCATGGCTGTCATTTATGTCGGAATTCCTCCACAACCAGAATGTGTAGCAAGACATTACAAAGTATAAATGCGGAGTACCAAGATGATACAGTGGGGAAAGGTGTCTGCTACTCAGCCAGCCTGATGACCTGAATTGAGCTCCAGCAAAGAGAAATAACTCCTGCAAGTTTTGGGTTGGCTTTGCATGTGCGTTCTGGTACTCACATGCACATATACACACTATTTTATAAGATTTATCTTACTATTTTTATGTGTGTGTGTGTGCATGTGTGTGTGAGTGTATGCCATGAATGTGAGGTACCCACAGAAGTCAGCGAGGGTATCCATTCCTAGAGCTGGAGTTAGGAGCTAGGAACTGAATTTAGGTCCTTTGGAAGAACCACAAATGCTCCTAACTATTGAGCCATGTCTCCAGCCCTGTAAAATACTGTTTAAAAAAAGTATAGTTATCCAATAGCCATCCAGAGGTGGGCATTTGCATTGAGATCGGAGAGGAGGAAGCAGAAATGCAAAGAGCTGTGAGAAGTGTCCAGGGAGGTCCTGCAGACACCGAGAAAGATGGCCAGCCTCAAGTGTAATGTGGACCAGGTAGATTTTAAAGGCATGGCAAGGAGTTAGGTTTTTCCTAAGTTGTGCATATGGCAGTTACCATCTGGAACACATAACCATATGACTTCTGTCTCCTTCTGACTCAGCCACTTCCTTGTGTCACAGTAGACAGCTTCTTCACTTCTATTTATTTTATATCTTTTAAACAGGATTAATAAAATGGACAAAATGCTAAGTGTAGAACCTGGGGCATTGTCTACATTTATTTAAATACCAGGAGTGTATTGAGAGACATCGTTTTGTGACCATCTCTGTCTTAGAAGTAAGGCATGCTTATAGCATTCCAGTTTTGAGTGTACAGTAAAACAACTTTTTAGGTTGTTTTTTTTTTAATTCCTTGTAAGTCTTTTTGGGACCAGGAGAGGGCAGAGTCTTATTCTGAAATAGTAACTGATAAAAGCATTAGAAATGATGGGCAGTGATGCATGGTCTAAAGTGGCTCTCCAGGCTCGCCAGGGCTGAGGGAGGGCTCTGTTCTTTTCCCTCCCTCCCTCCCTCCCTTCCTTCCTTCCTTTCTTCTTTAATACAGAGACACTGTTGTAGCCATGGCTGTCCTTGAACTCAGAGATCTGAGTACTGGGATTAAAGCTGTGTGACACCATGGCTACCCACCTATTAATAGATCATGTCCATTTTCATCTAAAGAGTCTGAATTAACATTAAGATACAGTTTTACAAAATCTTGATTCCTTTTATTATTACAAAAGTAAATAGTTTATGGGTTTTTTAATTTTCATTTTGTGTGTGTATGAGGTATAGCCACTTGACAACTCTTCTGGAAGTCAGTCCCCTCCTCCCCTGGTGGCTCCAACGCTGGTCCCAATGCTGTCAATTTCATGCTGCCAGCACCCTGCCCTCTGAGCCATCTCACAGCACCTGCACCCCAACCCCATTTTTTTCACTTTTTTTGAAGCCAGGTCTTACCTTGCAAGATGGTCTAGCACTTAGACTGGCCCCAAACTTGCATTGGCTTTCTGGTTGCTGAATTTGTGAGCCATTGCATTCAACTTTGTGAGTTTTCTTTCACCTGGAAAATATTCTTTACATAGTTTGTAAATTATTGGGGCTTTAAAAACTTAAAATATGGAAAACATATGTTTTAATGGGGCATATAGAGCTTGAAAAATCAACATATTAAAAGAATGTCAACATTTTAATCACGCTAAAAATTGTATAGTATTGAATAATATTTTGGTATCTAGTGTGTCACCACTCTTAGAAAAATAAGAGAGATTAAAAAAAGAGCGAAATTATTTATTATTCTCAGGGTATGCTATAAACACCGTTGCATGGTTTCAGAGATGACTTCTAAGAGTAAGTAACCCAATCCAAAGGAAACCATTTGGTGTTTCATATTGTAGCAGATTCCAGAGAGCTTCAAACAGAGGTAAAATCTGAGGCGAGCTCTAAGACTTAGGCAAGCAGAAGAAAAGAAAGACAAGACTCAGTTGGGTGAAGGAGAGTGGCTGACACATGCTGGGCAGTAGGGTTTCTTGTTGAAGAATCCTGAGGAAGGTTGAGCGAGAAGTACAGAGATTATAGTTTGGATCCTAGGCAAATAGCTGTAGTAAAGTTTTCAGTAGAGAGTTAATTAGTAGCAATTTGCAGAACTTACAGACATATTTAAAACTGGGTGATAAGAGACACTTGTATAGTTGAAATGAGGAGAGAGAAGCTAGGGCTGCATTAGTGGCAATAGGAATAGAAAAAGGGAAATCTGAAAATATTTTAAGGGACAAGTAGGTAGTTCCTTGTGATAGGTTAGACCTGGGAATGGACTCAAGACAAAAGCGAATGCTATGTCTTTGGTAGGAGATGGGAAGTTCGTCTTCTGCATTCTGAGTTGACTTAGGTCTTGAGCGATCTGTCTCCTTCCAGGTATATTTATCTTAACTATGGTGTGTGACTTCAGTCACAGAACAGTGAAGCCCTAAATAAAATTACAAGTACAAGTGTATACGCGTACTGCAAGCACTGCTGATATAGGAGGTCAAGAGTCAAGGTCAATTTCAAAACAGCAGTGAAAGTCCTGATGCTATAGTAATAATTTGGAAATCTTCTGTGAGAATATGTGTCCTATAAATGAGAAGGAAGCTCGCACACACACACACACACACACACACACACACACACACACCTCAATGATATGGTTACCTAAACAAGGCCCAAACAAAGGCAGCATAAATAGTCCTGCTAACTTAGAAGGGGAGATCTCACTGAATGCCTACCTAGACAATGAACTACATGCACCTGAAGACTTTTGAGAAAGGTAGAGGCGGCTTCTCCCAGGGACGGTCCCCACATTAGTTATCTAACACCACACACCAGCTTTGGGACTGCATACATACAAGCAACAGTGAGTGGATTCAGCTGGTTGTTTTATATATTTGTGTGTGTGTGTGTGTGTGTGTGTGTGTGTTTGTGTGTGTACACGTATATATTTAACAATGGTAAAGAAAAGAAGTCATGAATTTGAGAGGGAATCAAGGCCTTGGGAGCAGATGGAGGGAGAAAAGAGAACAAAGAAGTATTGTAATTATATTTTAAGTTTTTGAAGTTTTAGTAAATAATAAAAATAAGTTAAATTAAAAAAACAAGAAATTTTAGTTACATGTATTATTCTAGGAATTGGGTCCACATAATTCTTTAGAATCACAAGTACCATATTCTTAAAATAAAAATTAGGGATTATTCATAGTAATGAATTTTTGCTTCAGATTTGCAAGTAAGTTTTTAGGACTAAAATGTACAGAATGATGTGTGTGTTTTAAATTAGTGTGTAACTATGAAAGTATGAATTATTATATTTATGCAAAACTGGTAGAACTGCCTAGTTTTTACTGTTAGAGTGGGTCTGTTGGGCCTCATCCTTGATCTGGGCCCAGATGCAGACCTTGTCCAAGACCCATATGCATGCTCTCAAAGACTGTCTCCATTCTTCTGAGATATGGCTTGTTGTTAAATTACCAAGTGATGTGTATGAATCACTGGGCACAAGTGGAGGGATTATCTTCAGTACTCTCAGCAATATCATTCAACTCAAGATGCTTGAGACTGGTCGTGAAATGTCAACACATCTGAGCCCTAGCACTGGGGTAGGTTTGCAGAGCAGGAAGACCTGGACTCCAACTGTCATATATAACCGCAGAGAGTTCTGGCCGTGGTGACGGGGACTTGGCAGCCTGCTCTTCCTGACATTTTATTTTGCTCAGAGTTTTCTAACACTGGAATTTTTTAGAGCCTTCATCTTTTGTTTTTCTGTGAAACATTTGGAGTTGTATGTATGGGAAAAAACTAAACTTGATATTAAAAAAATCAGCTAGTTCAGAGTGACAATGTTTTGCTGTAATTCAAGCAGATTATTACATTATCACTTAACAGTAAAACTGTCTTTTGGCTGCATGGGTTTGTTTGGTACATGGTTTGAAGCACTGAGTGAGTACATTCCAGAACATAGCCAACTTGGCTTTACTTCAGGCACAACAGATTGCCTGCTGCAAGCATAAATAACCAGATTTTTAATTGAATCACTTTAGTGTTTTTCTTTATATATTTCAGGAAAGATAGAAAATAAAAGTGAGATGTGTGTTATTAAGGAACGTTATTTTTCTTCCTCTTAGGTTTATTTTAACATTCTTAAAATATTTTTTCATTTTTGACTTTGCACCTCTTAGTAAATTGCTTTTTGATAAAACACTGCACTGTTTCCAGTGTTCTGTGGTTTTGCCAAAAGTTATGAAAGTATCTCTCCAGCTCTCTTTATTAGAAGACAGAATCCTACCTAATGATAGGCCTTCCCAAGGAAACCCACCTCTGAGATTGCAGTGCCAGCCCAAGCAGAATGTTAACAGTTAGAGCTGCTTTCTGTTAAAAATGGATGTATTTTCACTCTGTGTAATATACACGTTTAAATACATTTATAGTAACTGTCTAGAGGCTAAGACTAATTCAGTTCTTTTTAGTCTAGCCTGCAAGGCAATAAAAATAATACTATATTTTAAACAAGAAAATGTTCATGTGCCATAATATTTATAGTAAATTATATAACAGCTTCAGACGATGTCATATGTCACGCTGTATAAACTCTTTTCTTAAGCCCGACTCTTTGTATATATTATCTTTCAGTGATTGCACACAGTGGTGTAGTGTTTCACTTGATATGATTTTAATCACTGTTAGGTTGAACTTGAAAGAAAGTTGGAATCTGCAACCAAGTCTAAACTGCATTACAAGCAGCAGTGGGGCCGTGCTTTGAAAGAACTTGCCCGACTCAAGCAGGTACGTGGTTGAGAGAGAGCGGCCTCTGCCTTCCCTTTGCAGCTCTGTAAGTTTCACGTTTGACACTGCTGTATTAGAAATCTACATTGACAGCTCCAGTGCTGTGGTCTAAGATCTGAGGTTTGAGGTTTATTTTTTTAATGTGTTATAATATGCAGATTCATATTTTCACAATTGAAAGCTGAAACTTTTATATCTTTTATTTTTAGTTGCCAGCAATCTTGTTCGAAATAATCAGCTTACTTTCACTTATAAACAACTGCTTCTTTCCTTTGGATTCATTTCCGTTAGGGACTTCTCTGAAGGGGATAAAGGGGACCATTTTGGGATAAACTAAATTTAGCATTTCTTAATATTTAAGAGCCTAACATTTTAAAATAATTTTCCTAGGAATATACAATTAATCAATTGTGAAAGCTGTCATGGGGAAGTTTTGAATAATTTTAAATTTAAAAGACTTCGTAGTTTTTTCAAAATCCTTGTTGATATTTTCTTAGACAAAAAAGTTATTTTTATCAGAAATTAATCTTAATTTGGGCCATAATTTTTTCAAATGATTAAGATCCAAGAGAATATGAATGAGGCTTTTACTTTGAATATGACTTATTGGACCTGTTGAAAGGTTACGAGTATTACTCTAACTTTAAAAAAAAAAATCAGTTTTATTCTGAATGAAATCTGTTACATAGTGTCTTTCAGATATTTCTTTAGTATGTTTTTGTAATACTACATTATGTGAATCCTTACCATCTTTTTAGAGAACTGCCAGAATGGATAGGAATTAAGGAGCAGTCAAGCAGGTGTCCCAGAGTAGCTCTAGCTGTGCTGAGATTGCAGGCACTGCAAGGAAGGATTACACACTGCACAGTAGATACACTCAAACTTGTATGTCCTTAGTTGAAATTGGATCAGGAATATTTTGAATTTCAGATTCTTTTCATATTTTATAATATTTTCATGTATGTAAGGAGACATCCTAAGTGTTGTGTCCAAATGTAAACACAAAATCCAATTGTGTTTCATTTTGACATTAATTATAGAACCAGAAGGTAATTTTTTACTTTACAGTATTTTTAAGTATGCTTGTCTCCTGACCATGATGCTAGTCTCATCATGCTAGAGCTCAAAAGTTTTGGATTCTAGATTTATATTTTTCATTTTCAAAATAACAATGTGCTATTTTAATCCTGGCAGCCCTAGTGTGGGCATTTTGCACAGTACTAAGTTCTTCCTAAACTTAAAACACTGTGCTCAGTGTATGTAGGTAGGTAAGACATGGGCTTTGCCCTCTAGAGAGGTGAGAATTCAGCAATAAGAAAGACATAGTTGTAACAGTTAGCTGGGCACTATTCAGAAGAGAAAACCTATTTGTTCAGTATCACTTAGGGATGGTGTCTGAAGGGTGGACAGTGTTTCAGATGAGCCTCTGGAGTTGAGTCACTAGAATATCAATAGCAAGTTTGGTTGTGACATAGTAATGGAGTAGGGGAAAATGTAGTGACTGCTGTGGTTGTTGCACATCATCATGAAGTGAGAAAGCATGATCTCTTATTAGGTACAGGAGGCTGCATTTTGAAGGTCATTTCCAGGAACCAAGCCTGGAACTGTAGCAATAGAAATGAAACCAGATTCTTGTGAAAGGTGATGCTAAGGGCTCAGCCAGAGATTCTGGGAAGGCTTTCCAGTTTGGGAGATACAGTGTAAGAAGCTAATGGTGCCAAGAAGCAGTAACCCCAGCAACATTCTAGAGGTTGAGGCAGGAGGGTTGCCATGAGTTGGAGGTCAGTTTGGATTACATAGTAAGTTCCAGGCCAGCCAGGATTTCATAATAAGACTCTCTCTTAACTGGAGCAGAGGAAGGAGATAAGATTTGCAAATGTGAGTGGACATTTTCAGTTTTAGATTTAGAAATATGCATCTTTTGTGATCTGATTGACCTTAAGTGATGGGGCCCTTGGTAAAGAAGTGGTCTGAAGCTGTGTAGGATAGAGCTTGGGATTCTTATGTTTAAGTGAGCAGCATATAATAGAGAAGAATTTTAGTGGTGATTGTATGGTGGTGTGTTTAGTTCTATAATCCCTAGATAGCAGATGAAGACATGGACTGACAGTTGTCATGTGTGCTCATGGAGACAGTAAGTGATAAGACAGACTGAAGCGTGCACGAGCTCTTCCTGTTGCAGTCTCAGTGCCTGCATGACAAGGGCTTCCCAGAACAGCACCGGAGCACAAGTGATGAGTTGGCTTGTCCTAGTAGAAAATCCAGAGTCATTGCCTGCTGGAGCAGCACTGAGGATAACTGATTGTCTTTGAGGAAGACACAGCTAGACTTTATAAAGTCATAATGCTAAGATACTGTGGTTTCGTACAGAAGTATAGGGAGGACTTGTGGGACAGGGAGCCAGGGGAGTAGAGAGAGTAGTAGACAGTAGCATGCTACTTCTGAAGCTGCTCAGACTGCTGTTGAATTTATAATGCTCCTGCCTCAGTCTCCTAAGTAGTTGAGATTGTAGGCATGAGCCACTGCATCTGGCTGAGGTAGCTTTTAAAAGCAAGAAAAGGTGGAAGCCGAAGCTCAAGGGTCTGAGCCTTCCCTTGACTCTGTGGCTAGTACAAGGTCAGCCTAGACCAAGAGAGACCCTGTCTTAGAAGGAAAGGCCGTGTGTCTTGGAGGAGAATCAGTGGGCACTGTGCTTGCCAAGCAACATGGCAGCCTGAGCTTGAACACCAGTACCCATCTAAAATAGAGCAGGTGCTGCTGCAGGGTGCCTGTCGTCCTGGCACTGGACAAGCTCTTGCAGAAAGAAGGCTCTTGGAGCCTCCTAGACAGCCAGTCTAGTCAATTGGCAAGCTCAGGTTCACTTTGAGAGATTGTCCCAAAGGACTGTGATGGAGAACAGTGAGGAAGGCACTGATGTCAACCCTCGGCCATACTGGCATGCATGGATGAAAACACTCTTATGAAGAAATAAAGTGAAGCCAAGGAGTTATGAAATCTCCCACCCCAGATCCCTCTTTGCTAGTTGTACTTTTTCACATCTTGAATCCTGTAGGTCTAGTCATGCAACCTATTTCCCACTTACTCTTTCTTCCTGTACATTTTTACCCTCTGGCTCAAAAAAATGTTTATTGTTTGTTCCTAATAAGAGAACATATTATAGATTTATTAAGGGAAGAAAACTTGAATTAATACTTCTCCAAAACTTACAGTCCATTAATGAAACTGAGAACAACAGGGCTGGGGTGGTGGCACATTGGGTAGACTGCGTGTGGGGACCTGAGCTCACTTCCTCAGCAGCCATATAAAGACTGTGTGGCCGTGTGTGCCAGGAGCCCCAGCTTTGGAGGAAGGAGACAAGTCCATCTTCGGAACTTGATGGCTGGCATGCCTCGCCTAACAGCTACCTCTGCTAGTTCAGCAAAATACCTTGTCTCAACATAGGAAGGAAACAGCTTCCTTCCAGGGTCCTGCTCACCCTCCTCATGTGCATGCATAGACATGTGCATCTACTCACATGCATGCTCACACACATCCACACACACTAAATGTTAATTTAAAAATAGCAGTCTGAATGAATGCAGTGTGTTTAGTGCTTTCTTACTTTGGACTAACTTTATCCTTTATCCTGTAAACTTTCTGCTTTAGAAACATTATAAACAAGTTTTGAGGTCACTAGGAACCTTTGATGTTTTGCAGGCTATACCGAGATGTGGTAATTTAAGAAGAGCAATAGCCCATGGGGTCTTCATAGTGAATTATGCTATGCCACTAACAGTTTTTGGAAGATTGAAATTAATAACTTCATTAAATTGGCACATTTCACATGTGTGAAAATTACTTTAAAATTTTTCCCTAAAACTCTTTATTAAAAACACATTTACTTTGTGTTTGAAAATAAAATTGGAAGTGTCTCTCTGCTTTTGTTCAGAGAATTGTTTGTGCAACTTTTTGTTTAGATTGGATTAGTACCATGTTAATTTTACATTGCCTCTGGTGAATAGCCACGAGGCTATAATCTCTGCCAGTAATTTGTCACATTGAATCCCTCTGGAGGGTCATAGAAAACATTTGTGTAGTGCGGATTAGACGGTGAAAGCCGTATCTTAGATGGTTAATAAATGTTAATGACAAAACCCAGCTGGTATGGCTTGGAAATAAGATCTAATGCTTGGTGCCCATTGCCAGAACAATGTTTAAAGAGAGCTTTCCATTACTCAGAGGCAGCCTAGGATAGTCAGTTTGTGAATTAAAAAATTCTAACCTTCTGATTGTTTAGAAAAAACTTTTCATTCTCAGCCTCAACCCAACTTGTATGTTTTCTAAAGCTTTTTAATAACTAGTGGCAACAGCTGTAATAAATAAATATGACATGAAGTGAGCCCCAATTTAGAAAACCAGGAAATAATACTCTTATATTTGGGGTTTGGAGTCTTGGGATATTAAAACCACTTGTTTGATATGCAAGGGCAATTTAGTTTCCTTTCTCCTCTTTGTGAAAATGCGCTGTAGAAATATTTTTAAACAGTACCTAAATAAATGCTTGAATGATAACAAATACCTGAGGTTGTCTGCACTGGTCTTCATGTTCTCAATGAGAGCATTATCAGAACCCCTTCTAGAATGTAGATCTGCAAGCAGAATAGAAGCTGCATTGTTTAAAAGTAAATGAATCATGGTATAAAGCATGAGCTAGTCATAAAAATTTAACATTTTCACTATATTACACATTTCTAAAACTCTGTATATTTGTCCTCAGGACAGGAAATAGAACTAAGACTTCACTTAGTAGCACGTGGGTCCCTTACCATATTTGTGCACAGTAGATGTGTTTAACACTAAGCCAGTATTTTTAGTTAAAGCAACACAGACTTCCTCGGCTGACATCAGCACTATCTTGTCCAGCCTCCTGCCTATCCACTCAGAGTAATTAATTTGATTAATTTATAAGTAATTTAGCCAAGGATGGGGATGTAAATCTTTGTTTAAGAAAACAGTTGGAGGTCCATCCAAGTCTTGGTTAAAAACTGTGTCTTGAAACCATCCAGGCCCTCCTACCGGCTTGTCAGCTCCGGGTTATTTTCAGAAAACTGGACTTGAGTTCCTTAGTTTAGTTCTGCGTTTTTCCCACAGACTGGATGGTATGTGTGAGTGGGAGAGTAAGTAGTGGCCACTTTGTAGCAGCTGTTTAGTCTACTGTGTGCATGTTTACATCTCCTTTCTGGATTTATAGGCAGCCAGGGCAAAATAAAGATTATACTCACTTGATTGAGGAGCCTTTAACCTGGAGCACCTGGCCATGGAAAGCATGGCCCTAGCCCTTGTTTTTGCATGCATATGTAATTATTAACAATATAACATTCCTGTTTTAAAATTCAAAGTGTTTCGAAGATTTCTCTGGTATGTTTTAGAATAAAAATGTGTCAAGTTGGGGGGGGTGTTAAGTTCATTTTATAAAGTAGCCTAGAGTTAAAGAATCAATTTCTGTTCATTTTTCTCCTTATAGTCATTCTTTTTCTCATTATTTAAAAACAATGCAAATGTTTCTAGTTGTAGTGTTACACATTTGTAATCCCAGCATTCAGGAGTCAGAGGCAAAAGGATCAGGACTTCACAGTAAGAACACTGGCTCAAAAAACTGTAGACATTGCATTATGTAATAGAGAAGTAATAACAGTTAATCTCACCTCCTCCCTACTAGCGATAATCATTTACTGTACTTTTACCCAGATATTTTTCTTTCCCTAAAAATAACTTGTCTAAAGAATGCATTTATGGATAGGTATGCACACCCATGCGGCACCCATGAAGGATCACACAAAGGCCACACACACTTCTTGGTAGTTCTCTAGTGAAGCAGGGCCTCTCAGTGAACTTGGCGCTCACCAGCCGGCTAGCCTGTCTACAACCTTCCAGAACTGTGGTGTATAGATGCGCGACACACCATTCCTGGCATTTCCTGTAGGGCATGACAATGCAGTACACTTCCTTGAGGCTTATGCAGAAGCACTTTCCACACCGGGCTTTACCCCAACCTCTTATCTTTAAACTATATCTTCTTGCTTCCCACTGAATACCATTATCCTGATCTTTTCTTTGTAATTTCAGCACATAAGATATTGTAAAAATATATCCAGGAAAGCCTAGTAGCTTAGAGCTGTAATCTCAAGTCTGTGTAAGGATGGAGCAGGAAGAATGAATGCAAGGCCAGCCTGGGCAAGCTGGTGAGACCTTGTGTCAGCGAGTGGAGTGGGCCTGAGTGCAGGCTGTGAGGAGAGTGATAAAGCAGCACAGCCACTCTGCCCCACCCCACCTCACCCCACCACCCCACCTCACCCCACCTCACCCCACCACCCCACCTTACCCCACCTCACCTTGGCTGTCCTGGAACTCACTCTATAGACCAGGCTGGCCTCAAACTCAGAAATCCGCCTGCCTCTGCCTCCCAAGTGCTGGGATTAATGGCGTGGGCCACCACCGCCTGACCTTTTTTAAGTTTTACCAAATGTCAATCACTGATGTCCTGAAGTGGTTGTGCTAATTTTACATTTCCAGCAGCAGTTAGGTGTGATCTGGGGAGAGACTTGCCTAGCATGTATGGCTCAAGCCCCAGGACCACGGAAATCAGCACAAACGTACCACGTGATATCTCCTCCTCTTCACAGTCTTGCCAACAGTTGCCTACTATTAACAGTCTGAGTTTGATAAGGTTGAAGTAGGGTTATTTAGTGACTTCAGTTTTTCACTCTCTGACTTACTCAGGACTTTTAGCATCCTTTCTATATACTTACTGGCCACAGCAGTCCTCATCAGTGGAAAACCCGGTTGTCATTTGTTCCATAGAAATCTATCGAGTAGTATTGCCGATTACTAATCACGACAAAGTGAGCATAGAGTATAGGTTAAGGGCTAGGGAGATAGCTTCTGGTGCAAGCATGAAGACCTAATCCCTGGCACCTATCAAAGGTAGGTGTGTCTACATGTATCTGTCACTCCAGCTCTAGAAAGTGATGGAGAGATGATCACGTCTCCCAAGTTAGCTGAAAACTTTTCTTAAGGTGGAAAGCAATAGAAGACAACACCCAGAACCGGCCTCTGGCTTCTGTACATGCACACGTGCAC
>JADRCD010181878.1:16801-45960 GCA_019843815.1 Montemys delectorum
AGTGACCACTGGCTTATCCAGAGTCAGCCCTGCAAGTGACCACTGGCATAAAGAGAACAAACACTTCCTTGAATGACTCCACACTTTCTGGTCCACATGAGATATTTCATCAGACTGTGCAGAAACTATATTAAACCACAATTCAACACATTTCAGAAGATTGTATATTAGGGTATGCCTCACTCAGGGATACTGAAGTGTAAATTAATAAAATTCAACAACGTGGGACATTTCTTTAGTAGTTTACTTCTAATAACCCATTGTAAAATCAAGACCATGTGAAATTAGAAAATACTTGAACTCAAAATAATAAATGCAATCAGAGCAGGCAGTTGGGTTGGGAGGATTGTGCTTAGCGAGGAATTTAACCATGGTTGCATTACAATATAAGAAAAGAAAGATGCATCTCTAGACAGAGCTAGGGAGATAGATCATTCAGTAAACTGCCTCCCATGCATGAGGACCTGAGTTTGAACCCCATTGCCCATATAAAAATCTGGCATGGCAACATATGCTGGTAATTCCAGCATTGGGAGGCAGAGGCAGAGACAGGCAGATCTTTGGCCCATACCAACCAGATATATCTGCCTATCAGTGAGCCCCAAGTCATAAGATCAGCTCCAAAAACAAAGTGCCTGAAGAGCACCTGAGGTTTACCTCTGGCCTCCACGTGCAAGCATGCAAGCATACAAGCATACAAGCAAACCCACACAAAAATGCACAAGTTGTTTCTTTGAGAGGAAGTCTTTAGAAGAGAAACACCCTCTATAAATATCAGAATGTTCAAGGGATAGAGGATTCTAGGTCCTACCAGCATGTGAAGAGACTGTGATGCTACAATGAGTGAGTTTGATTACCTACTAAAGTGATTCAAAAGCTAACAAGTAATGGATAATATATACAAAGAAATACCTGACTCAAACCACTGAATTTACATCAACAGTATAGGAAGAAATAATCCTAACTCCCACAGATTATTTTTTAAAAAAATTTAAATAAGTCACCACTGTAATAGCCATGATTCTAGATCTTAAAATTAATCTATAGATTCAGTAATAAGGAAATCACAAGTGCAAAACTAGCCAGTTAGTCTCAAATAGGCACAAAACCTGGAAGGGCCACACCCTGGCTTGCTCACTGAACAAGGTGGTTATTTAGTACCTTAAATACAGAGAGCAAGGCAGGGTACATGAGCTGGGCATAGTGCACACACCTTTAATCCTAGCAGTCAGAAGGCAGGAGCAGGTGAGGCCTGAGTTCCAGGCCTGTCAGGGACAGTAAGACAGTATAGACACAGAAGACGCCACCTGTCACCCTGCTGTCATCAGGAAAGACTAGCACTTGTCCGTGGAGAAATATGCGGGTGGACTTGGAAATTCCGTTACATACATAGTCGAGGGTCTTACTGCAGCACTGTGTGTCACAGTAGATCCTCGTACAAGGCATGAGATGTCTTCCTCCTATAGACTGTTACATTCATTTTAGAAACTCTTATCAACTTCTGCAGAAGAATTGTTAATTTTTAAATGCAAGTTAAGATATATCATTTGATCCGCTTTTTATTTAAAAAAAAGATTATGTGCTTAGATTTTTGTATGAGCCTAGAGAAGAGAAAACTTTATCAACTAAACTGTGGTTGGGATTAGTGATCAGAGACTGCCGTTAATTTTTTGTAGGCACACTGGTGAGTAGATAGGGCTCGTAAGTGCTCATAGATGCAGGTGCTTCTGCAATTCTTTGTGCTAGCAAGTGGCTGTTCCTGCCTTCACATTCTTATCTACTGTAACTGTTCAGCAAACCTCAGTCCCCATTGGCCGAGAGAAGGATTAAAAAAAGATAATTAGGGGGCTGGAGAGATGGCTCAGTGGTTAAGAGCACTGGCTGTTCTTCCAGAGGTCCTGAGTTCAAATCCCAGCAACACCATCACAATCATCTGTACCAAGACTTGATTCACACTTCTGGTGTCTGAAGATAGCTACAGTGTACTTATATATAATAAGTAAAATAAATCTTTAAAAAAAAAGATAATTAGGAGAAAAGTTGGGCATTTCTAAATTTCATTGGGTCCAGAATTGGCAGCATATCATTCTGTCCCAAGTTCTATCCATAAGTCAGTCCTGTGAAATGGGTGTTTTCATAGTGGTACATGCCAGCTTCTCTGTTTCTTTTAAGAGGGAGCAAGAAAGTCAGATGGCTCGCCTGAAAAAACAGCAGGAGGAGTTGGAGCAGATGCGGCTGCGTTACCTGGCTGCCGAGGAGAAGGACTCAGTGAAAGCCGAGCAACAGGAGCTGCTGGACATAAGGAACGAACTGAACAGGTACTGTCCCTAAAATGGTTCCTTTCCTCACAACACAGGTCAAATATGCAGCCTTTTAATGTGGTCTTCCCTAAACTAAGAAGGGTATAGTGCCAGATCATTCAAAGATAGGTAAGACAAATACACACATACACGTGTTTATGTTGATATCATATAAATCATGTTAAAAAGCAAGATTTATTTTCATATGATCTACACACTTGATAGATGCTGCGGATCGGGGAGCCTTGGTGATGCCTCAGCCCGGGGTCCCAGTAATCAGGCGGGCAAGGAGTCGGCGATTGAAAAAATGGCAGACACAACACAAGGAAGTGCAGGATCTGAATGTATATATATTTTTCTAAATTGGGCATCAGACCTTTATGGTCATTACAAATGAAAAAGAAAAATCAGGCGGCTCAGCGGTCAAGGTACATCTATCTGAGGCCATCTGAAAACACAGTGGGTCTAAAGCTACCGCATAGGGCCCGGCTGAGCCAGGCGGAGGCTACGGACAGGACCACATGAGGGTAGAGGCTCGAATGCCTTGAAGGGCAGCTCTCACCACACAGCTCTCTCTCACACACCAGGCTCAAGGTCCAGCCCATCCTCAGTAAACGCCCACTATGCTAATCTTCTGGGCCAGCAGAGATATGCCCCAGGAGTCCCATTCTTGGGAGTGGATCAGCTAGCTGCCTTACATGGCTGAAAATGAAGATTCTAGTTGACCTTGCCCTGGGATTATCAACTTCTATTCAGTTAACTTCAATACCCCACCTCCCTCTCTATCTTCCTAATAATGCCAGAGGCAGTTAGTCTGAATGTGTAACATTCCCTATGAAATTCCAAACCAGGGTTCGGCTAAGATGTTGGAACATTGATGAAGGTCAGAGAGCAATGTCTAATTTTGTTTAGCTATTAGTAAATCATATCTTGGTGGGTACCTAGCACGAGAGACCTTCCATAGACTAACACAAGGACAAATCTGGGCTACCTCTGAGTTAGGGAATGCCAAAGGATCCCCAGGAGGCTAGCCTTTCTGAAGCTGTACACCTCATATCTGTGGCCAAGCCTTCAAGCCTGACACGCAGATTTCACTGGAGTAGGTGTGGCAGATAGACAAAAAAAATTGATCCTCACTTACCAAAACAGTATTTAACACATAGCAAGTGCTTTTTAAATTGTTTTATGTTTTAGAGATTTGTTTTTATTACCTTTATTTATACGTATGCCTGTGTTTGTGCATGTTTCTGCCATGTATGTGGGTTCCTGTGTAAATCAGAAATGAATATTGGTTTCCCTGGAGCTGAAGTTAGAGGCAGAGGCAGTTGTGAGCCACCCAACATGGGTGCTGGGAATTTAACTCAGATCTTCTAGAAGAGCAGCAAGTGCACTTAACCACTGAGCCATCTCGCTAGCTCCTTTAAAAAGTTTTATATGACAGCACATTTTGGAAGGCATGGGTCATGTTATTTTGTTAAAGGACAGCACCATCCAAGCTTATAACATTAGAGTTGTCGAATGTGTGTTTGTTGGAGAGAATAATAGTACATATTTAGCTCTTAAGCATGGCCTAGAGATGACCTTTACCATTGACTTCTAAGTTCTCTTAACTGGTTGGACTCTAGGCCTACATTATGTATATTTTTATACATGGAGCTACCATAGAATATCAGATAGATGCATATTGGCCATAAACTGCACCATGCTACCCTAGAAGCCACCTGTGGAAGCCAAAATGTGATAGTATTTGGAGATGGAGCCTTTACCTGACAAGCGAGAGTGGAGCCCTCACTAGGGGACTGTTCCTATCTAAGGATGTTGCAGGATATTTGATCACACTGTGAGCCCTGAGGTTGATTTATTTACTGGAAAAACAACAACAACAGCAACAACAACAACAACAACAAAAACCCTGTTCTAGTTGTGGTGTGGCTCAGCCTTTAGCACACACTTTTAATCTCAAACAGTGAAAGTATGTAGAAGGAACCACCCATGTTTAAAAGTGACATGTAATTGAGTGGCAGACAAAGTGATGTATCAGAGAAAGATTGACAGACCAGGACATGCCCTCCTCTCATGAAAAGAGAGAGGAAAGGAAAGCTACTTAAGAGGAGGAGACAATTTTACTGGGACAGTCGTACAGAGACAAGTTACAGAGAGAGAACAGGCTAGACACAGGTGAAGACAGAAGGAGCCAGAAGATCAGAACAGATTGCCAGAGTTAGGCTGAGGCCAAGCAGAGCAGTTCAGGAGAAGCCAGATTGAAGCAGTTAGTGTGGAGAGGAGTTTGAGCCAGAACAGGTGAGTAGACCAGCCAGCAAGAGTTTAGAAAAGCTAGAAATATGAGCATTTTCAGCAGTAAGTCTCAAAAACTGAAAACCTTCTAGCCTAGACGTAGGTTAGCAAACAGAGGCAGTAAGCATCAGAGATGACAATTATATCAGGTGACTAAAAGTTACTTTTACCTAAGAGACACGGGGAGCTTGCTCACTTTCTTTCTCTTCTGTGAGGATAGAGACAGAGGTGGACTGTGCTCACACCCCATGTTGGACCCATTAGAACTATGAACAGAGCATTCTTTGAGCTACCCAGTCTGTCCTCTTTTGCTCTGGCAACCCAAGCCTGCTAAGTCTTCTGTGCCCTTAAAAATGTGCTTGTCCCTTGATAAATGAAGTTAAAAGTTTTCCTTTTAAATCACTATCAAAAAAGCCATGCAGTAGACACTCAAGCATTTGCTGTTTTCCTATGTAGGCATCTATATGATGGGGTTTGTAGATTAGACATAGTAAGAAACTAACAATAAAATTGAACAATTAAACACTATACTCTAATAAAAATTATGTGAACATTGGGCCTCTGCCAAAATACCTTGTGTTTCCACTTTTCATGATGATATGGTACCTGATGTCCTGTCATTTGAACACATGCCCTCGCATGCCACGGTAGTCCGTCAGACAACTGAGACTAACAGGCAGGGAGCAGATACAGCTGAAGCAGGCTGATTGATGACCTGGACAGATCTGCTGGACAGCCTGGGGTCCCAGCACACTACTTAGAGGGCATGTACTTTAAAACCTTAGGAATTACTTATTTGGGGGCATTTTTATCTAATGCTTTTGGACCATAGAGGACTATGGGTTAGCTGAAACCACAGAAAGGGCCATGCCCAGGGCAGGTTGTGGTAGCTTTGTTTATTTATGCTGCTTAGTGATTCCTAACATGAAATGGCTGATGTTAGGGCTAAGGTAAAAACAGTGCTCCAGGTAAGGCAGGGGAGCACTGAGGTTAAAAATTGTCTCTAGGCCGGGCAGCGGTGGTGCACACCTTTAATCCCAGCACTTAGGAGGCAGAGGCAGGCGGATTTCTGAGTTCGAGGCCAGCCTGGTCTACAGAGTGAGTTTCAGGACAGCCAGGGCTACACAGAGAAACCCTGTCTCGAAAAAACCAAAAAAAAAAAAAAAAGTAGGATTAGCACTGCATATTGGGCATCACTAAAAATTCAGGACTGGAGAGACAGCCTCATGCTTCAAGGGCATACTGCTCTTCCAGAGGACCCGAGCTTGGTTCCCAGCACTTACGTCAGGTGACCCATGGCAGCCTATTCCTCTGACCACACGGTACTGACACCTGATGGCAGCTAAGCTTGTGTGTACATCCCACCACATTACACATAGTTAAAAATAAATTGTTAGCGGGTGGTAGCTGCACATACCTTTAATCCTAGCACTCAGCAGACAGAGGCTGGTGAATCTCTTAGTTCAAGGCCGGCCTGGTCTAGAGTGAGTTCTAGGACAGCCAGGGCTACACAGAAAAACCCTGTCTCAGCCAATAAACAAACAAACAAATCTTTTTAAAAATTTTATGTATTTATATACTTAACATATAACTAATATTTATAATTAGTAATAATTAAAATGGCATATATATGCATCTTAATTTAAAAGAAAATATTCATTTTCTGGTTTCTGTGTTTGTTGCTTTTTTTATTTTTTTTAAGTGACAGGAACTGAATCAAGGGACTTGAAGTGGCAGGCAAGTGCTGTCCCACTGGATAGTGAGTGGGCTGTGTCCCCTTGGCTTGTCTTGTACAGCCCAGCTGGCCCAGAATTTGTGGTCCTCCTGCCTCTCCCCATGTGCCCTGCTTAGGGTGTGTTGTACAGTACCTTACCGTTTGCATGCATTCTCTAAGTACAAACATACCGCTTTTATCAGGTGGTAACTATTGGTTTTGCTCTCTTACTGTATAAAAAGAAAAACTAGTAAAATTTGTGACTTGTCTTGTTTTTAAATAGTGCTAGTAAGAGTCAAGATAGTATGTTGTCGGCTACAGTGGCGTTTGCTCTTGATTTCTCAGGTTAAGGCAACAAGAACAGAAGCAGTACCAGGACTGCAGAGAGATTGCAAGTGCGAAGCTGGGCAGCCCGCGTGGCTCTGGGCTGGAAGAAGGCCTGGATGACTACCTGACACGGCTGATAGAGGAAAGGGACACTCTGATGAGAACGGGTGTCTATAACCATGAGGACCGCATAATAAGTGAACTGGACCGGCAGATCAGAGAGGTTTTGACAAAAAACAGTGCCAGTAATTAAAAACACTTGGGAAGTCTTTGCAGGTATTCAAGGTCCGAATTTTGATTTTTTTTTTTTTTTTTTTTTTTTTTTATAAAATCCTCAAAAGCAAAGAAAATAGCTACTTTGGAATGCTCTTTTTAATTTTTTATAAGCTGAATTTTATATGTTACTGTATATAGTATTTATTTGATTTTACTTACGCTACCTCTCCAGTGCTGGTTTCATTTCTAATTGTGTTTTAAATGCTCATTTAAAATGACTTTTCAGTGTTCTTCAGTTTAAAATCT
Source organism: Montemys delectorum (assembly GCA_019843815.1). Taxonomy (NCBI): domain Eukaryota; kingdom Metazoa; phylum Chordata; class Mammalia; order Rodentia; family Muridae; genus Montemys; species Montemys delectorum. The sequence goes on from JADRCD010181878.1 coordinate 23,960, forward strand.
GTTGTTTGACTTTAAAAACAGCCTTTCACAACTTGTCCCAGGAGAACTGGCCACAGTAGTTCCCAGTATATAATTTTTTATGTTGAGCCAAGAGTAAGTGTTGCACTTTAAAAATGCTGTGTCCTGTTCCCTTTGATTGTAGATATCTTCAAGTTGAAGCCAATTATAAGTGTAGCCATTTTTTTAAAAAGCATTTATATGGCTAGTCTTTTTCCCCTCAACCTGTGCTATTTGCAGATGACAACTTTGAAAATAAAGCGGTCTCAGGCAGAGATGCTGTGTAACATGTTGGCTGACAAATTAGTCATTGCTTAAACACACAGTTCATGTAGATGAAAAACAAATCAAATTCCAAATTTCATTGGACTCCATTTTAAGAACATGAGAAAATAGCTTGGTCTGACCAGTCTCCGTCCGGCTCACAATTCTGTGAGGCTCCTTGTTGTTGTTAAAAGTATAGGTTGCCTTTGTTTTCAGTGATGGCAGTACAGCTCAGAAACAGACTATGGAGACAGACACCTAGCGACATTAGCTCAGAACACCAAATGAAGCTGAGCTGTTTCCCTCCCTTCGAGTCAGTCTGTTTCCAAAGCCCCTGAGAGTCAGTGCAGCGCAGGTCCTCCAGACCTCCAGAGCTCCTTCACTCCGCCTTCTTCAAACCACCCCAGCCTCATGGCGCGCTTCTCCCCGCCTCTGGGCGACACTGAACAAGTTAATTAGCAAATTCCCAGTTCATGTGGCATCTTAAAACAAAGTAAAAATTCTGATTCCCCAAAATAACAAATTTAAGTGTATACTTCAGCAAGTATGTACTAATTACCAGTAACTTCAACACAAACAAAGCAGGTTATATGGTAATGTTCATTAAGTATATTTCTTGTTTGTGAAATTAAAACCTTTATAGGCATCATATGCTTCTTTTCTTTAATTAACAATGTGTTCTAAAAGCAACCCAGCAGTAAAGAACAGAAAGGTTGCTGGATGTGAGGGGTGATGAATCATAGCAGGGATTTGAAATATGAATTATGGTTACATGTTCCTCATTGTTTTGGTGACATGAATGGAGCAAAAGTATTTTTGTTTTAGAAGGTCCTGGCCCAACACTGGTTCTTCCTCCTGTACCCTGTGAGGCCTGGAGCTTTTCAAACACTAGAGGGGGCCTTAGAGTAAGTGGAAAGGACTTCTAAAATGTGTGTGTGCTTTGCCTTCGAGAAAGCCATCTTTGAGCTACTGTAATTTGACAAATAAAATCCTCACTGTGTGCATCCTTGAGTTCTGTGGTCTCTGTTTCCAAATGGAGTGGGGAAAGCGCTGGCGTCCTCCTGTGTGTTTACATTTCCTGGCCTCTTCCACCACACATTTTAAACAACAGAAAGTGAGGAGGAGCTGAAATGTTACATTTCACTTCATCAGCAATAGCTAGCACATTCCTGCGTGGTGCTTCACATATTCACACTGATCTTTGTTCAGGAGCTGTCAGTGCATGGGTGCATGGAAGGGGTGCCCGGTGTCTGCAGAATCGAGCTAGCACTGTGTCTGTATTCACTTGGAGAAGTCCTTCACAGGGCTGTCCCAGTGATGCAGATCCTTGTGTGTAGACTGAGTTACAGGTGTACTGGGGCTCTGTACAAATGAAGGAGGTCATATGATTTCCTCTACTGACTGCGCTGGTCAGATACTGATAAGAGTCCACGGGTGGTTCCAGTATGAATTGTGTGTGTGTCTGAAGATACCAGAGTAGGCTGGCCTGGCTATTACAGCTATAGAAGGACTCTCAACCTTACAGGTGTAGTCTCACTACCGTTGCATCTGGCTTCCCTTACGTGATTTTTTTTAAAAACTTTTAAAATTTAAAATAGCATGTGTTTGCTTGATGTGTGTAGGGTGTGGTACACTGTGTGTGCTGTGAAGCATGTGTGGTGTCCAGAGGGCAACTGTGTAGAGTCAGTAATTTCCCTGTGCCTTTATGTGGGATTGAACTCAAGTCACTGGGCTTGTATGGAGAGCACCTTTCTCCTGAGCCATCTTGCCAGTTTCCCTAAGATGATTTTACTTGGTAAAATTCATATTTCGCATAAAATCATTTTGAAGTATATAATTCCATGGTTTTGTGTGTTTATAAGGTCATGCCAGCACCATCACTATTTAAAATAGTTTCGTTACTCCCCAAGAAAACCCCTGTACAATGCAAGGGTTCTTCCTTTTCATCTGTGCTGACCCAAGTAATAACCACTAATCTGCTTTCTGCCTGTGTGAGTTTGCTTTGTGTAGACATTTCACATAAGAGAATCTCTAACTTTATATTTAAACTTCAAAACTATTAACAGGCCTAAAGTGTACATTTTGTATAAGTAGTTCCTTTAGTACACAACAGTATCAGAGGTTGAACTGATGGAAGCATCCAGAAGGCTGGCTTAAGTGTAGGTGCGACAATTCTTTTATGCATCATCTCAATATTGACCATAACTAGTACAAAATAGATAATGTTCTTGATAGCCATGTTGAGCATCCTACGGCTAGAACTAGATTGTAGGTATAAGGCCTGTGTCGGCCATTGCTGTTGACCAGAGCGGCATACTTCTCACGTTTCAGAGAGTCTGGGTTATGGGAAGCATAGTTAGGGAGAAGTGTAAGCCCCGTGAGGGCAGAGACCAGCTCTATCTTATTTTCTGGCATATGCCAGAACTAATGTAGTTTTTGCCATTCTTTGAGTACACGTATTCCTTATTGTCCACGGGAGATTGGTTCTAGGAGCCACATGGATACCAGAATCTGTGAAGACTCAAGTCCATGTATAGAGTGGTGTAGTGTTCACATACAACTATTGCACAGCGTTCCATGTACTGGACTTCCCCTGGGAAGATATATTCCTTACTGCAATTAAGTACTGTGTTAAGTCTGTATCATGAAGTGAACAATGAAAGAAAGATCCAAGGGTGATCAGTCCAGACCCGATGTTTCTCTGTGATTGTAATGCCTAATTGTATCCATGGAGGCAATCCGTAGATGCTGAAGTTGACTATGGTTCCTAAGTCCAAATGAGGGTGAATAAAGATTGTGTGTGTTTTGCCTGTTAGAGTGCAGGCTCCCCTGGCCTGACTGGTGGGCTTATGGCAGTGGATGACTGGCTGCCACTTTGTTGAAGTGAAGGGATTGGATTCTATTTGCCAGGTAGGGTCAAAAAGTAGAGCCAACGTTTTTAAAGTCAAAGATACAGAAAATAGAAGACAGGTTTCTAAAGGGTTGGGGGTTGCTGCTCAACAGTTGTAGAGTTGTTGCTTTCGGTGAGGAAATAAGTTGTACAGCACAGTATTCTTAAGCCCCAGGATGACATAGTAAAATGCTGGAAATCCCAAGCTTATGTTGTATGTTTTACACCAGGTGAAAATGTTGGCTTCAAGTTTTGTCTGCCTTCTCCCAGACTGATGGTCTGTGTCCAAGTGTCACCCGTCAAGCCTGCCCTTCATACATGATGATAGCACCTCTGGGCACAAAATCCTGAGCTCTAAAGATAAATTCAAGAGATTTTGACACTGAGACCTATAAACTCCTGTTGTATAATATTAAGACCCGTTGTTTTTAAGAAAAACAAAGTAATAATAATAATAATAATAATAATAATAATAAAACAAAGAAAAAAGAAAGGAAGAGAGAAAGAAAGAAAACTATTTTTTTAAATTTAGCAGGCAGTTCAGACTTTAGACATAACTTCCGGAGAATTTTCCTATAATGTTACTAGTTGCCAGCATTAGCTGTGATATCTTTTTGTTGGTGATAAATAGACCTTTGTAGGTTGGTAGTCTTCTTAAGTGATTTGGTTGGAATGTCACGTAAACTCTGCAGTTCCTTGGGACTTGAAAGCTTGACTGCCCCTTTTTCAACTGTCACCTTGGCGCCTACACTTGACCGTGTGTGCTTTGTCTGCCAATCTCTCTAGAACAGTCTTAACTGGTGGACCATCTGCATCTCCAGGAGTTGGGAGACAAAGATGGAACTCAACCATTCTTGAGGTTAAGTGAGCTTGAGGACTTGAATTTTCCTGGAAGCCACAGGGCAAACCTTACTCCTCTTACACAGTGGTTCTCAACAGGTGGGTCATGACCCCTCTGAGAGTTGTATATCAGATATCCTGTATATCATCGGAGAGTTGCATTATGATTCGTAACAGTAGCAAAACTACAGTTATGAGGTAGCAATGAGGTAATTTTATGGTTAGGGGTCAGCACAACCTGAGGAAGCGTATGAAGGGGTCACAGCATTAGGAAGGTTGAGAACCACTGCTCTTACGTAACCTTTGGCATGGAGGTAAAGTCTGCGAGTGTCAGGAATGTACCAGTGGGAAGGCCACCCTAGACTTAACACCTCTTTCTATTTGCTTCTCTGGGGGTTGTCTTGGTGTTTTCATTAGAAATGTTTGTACAGATGTAGGCCCTTCAGATACAATGTTGCTGGAGTGCAGACTTAGAAGTGTAGCTTTCAAGTGGAAAGGGCAGGAGATCTCTTTGGAGAGATTAATGTGTAGATACATAATTTACTGACTCTCATTCCTAAATGTCCAGTAGTCCCTAGAGGCTTTTAAAGATGGAGTCATTATATTCTCAAGATTGTAAGAACGTTGTTTAACCTGTCATTCATAATAGCGACCTAAAATGAGACCCATTTGTCATTTCTGCTTGGAAGCACTTCACCCACAAATTCAAAGAACTTTTAAATAAAAGTGGGCAGCACAGCTTCTTTGCCCCAAGTAACTTGCTAGCGAGTCAGAAGCAGATTAAAGTTGGCTGGAACAAAGAAAATATCCCTGCAAATTCCTGCTTGGCCCCAACTGTGCCAACATATATGAGCACTGACACAGTAGAGACAGGCTGGGCCTGCCTGGCTGCTGACTTCTCCAGTGCTTCAGTCAGTCCTCATCCTAGCAGACGGAGTAGGACTGAAGACATTCCCAAAGCAATCTAACAAGATGAAAAGGCTCAGTTGACTAAAATCTCCGTCTATTTTCATGAGAGCTCTGACCCTCTAACACAGTGCTTCTAAACCTGTGGATTGTGACCACTTTGGGATCAAGTGACCCTTTCACAGCTGTCCCCTCCTCCTCTCCTGCATAGCAGAGATTTATATTACAATTGATAACAGCAAAATTAGTTATGAAGTACCAAAAGAAATGATTGTATGATTGGGGAGGGGTCTGTATTAAAGGGCACCAGTATGAAGGTGAGAGCCACGGCTTTGACAAGAATAGTCTAGGACTTGCGTTCAGGTTGCACAAGATACAGCTGGAAGTCACATGCTGAATGAACACCTTGAGGCACTCCTGTCCTCTCGAAGTTTAGATCTCGGGAGATGGTGGAGCAGACCACTTGCGGTATCCATCTGATTGGTGCTTTGAAGAGGACATTTCAGCTCCTAATTTAGGTTCCTTGTTGACAGATGAGATTAATGGTCTTCTCTTAGCTTCTGGCAGAAGTTTGTTTAGGTAACTTAATTGAAATTTATAAAATTGGCACCAAGAAAATAAAAGTACCAAATGAGAACTAGGTGTGTAGCATAGTTTTTAGAAGCAATTTTAGCCTGTGGATTTTTTTTTTTCTTTTTGACAATAAAAATTGTATTTGCTGCTACAATCAGGTCTAACACCTTTCTACTAACTTAAACAAATTAAAAACTGCACCAGAAGAAAACTGCACTAGCAAGCCTGAGTGAGGCTACCATCTTTCCCTTTGCTTCCTCTGCCAGCCTGGGGATGTGCGGTTATCTAACAAGCAGACACTTGCCTTTGAGCGGGCTTAAGAGATGGCTCAGTCAGTAAAGTGCGCACTTCATAAGCATGAGCCCTGGGCTTGGAGCCCAGGACCCACATACAAGCCTAGTCACATCTGTAACCCCAGCACCAGGCATAGAGCAGGCAGATCCCCAGTGCCCACTGGAAGGTCTCAACAAATAGATGAGATCCAGGTTCAGGGGGGAGATCCTGTTGCAAAAGGTAAAGGTGACATGGAGTGTGGATCCCTTGAGTTCCAGGCCAGTCAGAGATACATAGGGAAGGGAGGGAGGGAGGGAGGGTGGGAGGGAGGGAGGGAGGGAGGGAGGGAGGGAGGGAGGGAGGGCAGGCTCAGCTGTCATGGCACTCAGTGAGCAAACAATCATGGCAATTTGAATTCTACTGGAACCCTGTAAAGAGGAGAGACCTGACCTCTACGAGTGTATGGTGCCATATGTGCCCTCCTTAATATCACGCGCGCGCGCGCGCACACACACACACACACACACACACACACACAAACACACACATATACACGTGCACACATACATGTGCACACATACATGCACACACATATGCATACACACATACATGTGCATACATACATGCGCACACACATACACACACATACACACACATACACACATATACAAACACACACACACAAACACACACATATACACGTGCACACATACATGTGCATACATACATGCGCACACACACACGCACACACATACACACACATACACACATATACAAACACACACACACAAACACACACATATACACGTGCACACATACATGTGCATACATACATGCACACACACACACGCACACACATACACATACAAACACACACATACACCAACACACACACATACACAAACACACACACACACACACCACAATTTCAAATTCTATTATATTCCAAAGGTAAAATTGAAGTTGGAAAAAAGAATGAAGCTAGACCTGGTGGAGGCTGAGGTAGGAGGAGTTCAGGCTCAAGGGCAGCCTGGACACCCTAGTAAAGCACTGTCTCAAAATAAAAAGTTAAAAAGAGGGCTAGGGGGTATAGCTTCGTGTTAGAATATGGCTAGTAGAGGTGAGCCCTAGATCTGATCGCTAGCACCCAAATCAAGCAAACAGAGATAAGAAGTGAATACACTCACATGCCCACGTCTCCCTGCTCAGTGCACGCTTTCCAGTGTCGGCTGCACTGCTGTGTTGCAAGGTAGACAGAAGTTTCGGGTGACAACCTTATTCTTAAAAGCTCTCGTTATGTCTGATGTCATGTGAAAGGGGACTTGTGCAAATTTAGTAGCAGTATTTTGATACTGAGTTTAAATTAACCATTACGTGGTTGTCAAAGCTGTTGAACCAGAGATGCAATTTGTGTTAAACACATCAGATAAGCTGGGCGGTGGTGGCACACGCCCTTAATCCCAGCACTTGGGAGGCAGAGGCAGGTGGATTTCTGAGTTCGAGGCCAGGCCAGCCTGGTCTACAAAGTGAGTTCCAGGACAGCCAGGGCTACACAGAGAAACCCTGTCTCGAAAAACAAAAAAACAAAAAAACCCCATCAGATAAGCTTGCTAGTCATGGCCAATCTCAGAGGTAGGCTGTGAGACTTGGTTATCGCCTTGTGCTTTTTGAAAAGGGTTCAGTGGGGGTGGGGGTGAGGAAATAGCCAAACCCTGCTGTAATCTGAGTTGCCCCTAAAGTCTAGGACCCAGTGTGATTCATAGAAAATGACAGTAGCCATTTGGAAATACAAGTACTGCTATAGTCTGAATGGATCTTCAGGACTCCTACACCTTGATCACCAGACATGAGATCAGGAACAAACTTTGGGAGAGGGATACATCACAAAGGTGAAGCCCTTGGGACTGGGATGCACAGCCTGGTGAGGGAGACTCAGTATGAGTCTACTACCATGTGAGGTCATGGTCACAAGGTACTGTATATGAATAGAGTTGTCCCTTAAGGCACTAAAGGTACTCAGCTTCCGGTGTTTTATCATAGCCATCCAGACAGATTAAGACAAGTGATACTATTGGTCAGGTGAATAAACACTTTGGCAAAAAAAAAAAAATCCAACATCCATTCTTTATAAACATTTCTCAACAAAATAAGAAGAAAAATTCCATGAGGCTGTTTGCGTGAAAACCTACAGCTAACTTAACAGATAACCCTGAGCTTTCCTTGGAGATCAGGAACAAAAACAAGTGTCTTCTCTGCCTCTGTTCAATATTTTATTGAAGTTCATAGCCACTGAAATAAGACACTAAGGGGAATTAGATACGTTTAGATTGTAAAGGTAAAAATAAAACTCTTCTGCATAGAAGATATGCTCAAGTGTCTAAATCAAATATCCAATTTCAGTCTACAAAGTCACCAGAACCTATAAGGGAATTCAGCAAGGTTGCAGAATATAAGATCAATAGGAGAAACTTAAGAATTAGTCCCACATCCATATACTCTCATCAATGACCTTAGTATAAAGATGTGCTAGACGTTAAAATAAGTGAAATGGAAAGGTGACATATACACTTTAAAAGGCTCCTGAGGGAAAGGAAAGGACAGCTAAGCAACTCGAGGCCTGCTGCATGTATCTGTCAGGTATTTTGCTGGGATTAAAAGTCTGTACCCAGTTCCAATGACATTCTTTACACTAATAGGAAAAAAAATCATAAAATTAATATGGAACCATAGGAGATGCCCCACCCTAATAACCAAGGCGATTGAGTAAGACGATGACAGCACCAAAATATCAGATTTCAAAATATACCACAAAGCAATAGTAAACAAAACAACATGGTACTGGCATAAAAACCAACACATAGACCAACAGAATAGAGAATCCACAAATAAATAGGTAAACAGGTGCCATGATGCTTCATCTTGATTGTCCATTTGATGGGACTTAGGATCACCATGGAAACAGCTCTCTGGGTGTCTGTCAGGGAGTTTCCAGACTGGGCTAACTGAGGTGGGAAGACCCACCAAAATTGTGGGAGGACCATTTCAGGGGCTGGAATTCCAGACTGAATTTCATTGGAGAATGCAAACTGACAGCAGTCCTCTGTCTCTGCTTCCTCCCACTGCATGCCTTCCCTCGTGATGGACTGTACCTTTGTGATGGACTGTACCTTTGCGTAGTTAACGTTTTCATTACTATGACAAAACAGTTATGACCAAGACAACTTGTGAAAGAAAGGATTTGCCTGAAAGGCTCACAGTTCTAGGAGGTGTGGTCTACGGTCAGGTGGGGAGCATGGCAACAGACAGGTAGGGCAACATCACAGAGTTAGAGCTGAGGCAGAAAGTGAGGGAGAACTTACTGGGAATGGTGTGAAACCTCAAAGCACCCTAGGGACACAACTATAAGACCACACCACTCAATTTTTCCTAATTAGTTTCACCAACTGGGAACCCATATTTGAACACGAGCTGATGGGAGCCATTGGCATTCAAACCACCATAACCCTCACACTGGGAACCCCGATGAAAGCCTTCCTTCCTAAGTTGCTTCTTCTGTCAAATAGCCTGTCATAGCTTTGTCATAGTCGAAGAGCTGCTACAAGCTACAAAGCACGCGGGGCATTAAATCAGTGTCTGTCATACACGGTGCTGGGAGAACGAGAGATCTGTGTGCAGGAGACAGAGTGCTATCCTGCCACTCGCAAAAACCAACTCAAAACACCTAAGTTTAAGGCAGGGAGGGACTTTCTGAACAGGGCTCGGAAACCAGAGGCAGCAGATGAGGGACCACACCACACAGAAGCCAAGGTGCAGCAAATACAGTCTTTAGGTAGGGTCTGGTATTACTTAACAATTTATGCTTTGCTTCTTTTTGCAAGGAAATTGAAGTAGCTTGTGATACTATACTTAATTCAGAAGGAAGTTAGCATTTTGAAAGAATTCAAGAAAGGAAAATCTACCTAGCAAACATTAAATTTAGGGGGAAACACTCAGGGGCAGGAATAATGTCCCAACTGATACTGTGTCAGAAATCCAGCTTGAAGTTGTTGGAATGTCATATAAGCTATAGGGTAGTACAGTGGCAAATGGGTGCCCTAGTATTTGTGAGGCCCTGGGCTCCATCCACAGCGCAGCCCAAAGACAAAAACAGATCAAACACCTAGGGTGTTTACATAAGGACTAGCTGAAGCAGCCTGAGATCACTGAGATAACTGGTATACCTGGAAATAGGCATTCTATCTATACCCAGAAACAGATCGCAAGCCTTCAAAGTATACCTAAGTGTCTGGGAAACTTGAGCATATATTAGGCCAAAGTGTTCAGTACTACAAACAAACAAACAAACATACCAAACAACAACAAAAACCAGAGACTTTGACCAGCAACTTAAAAGTCCTACAAGGCAAAGATGCTTCAGTATAGAAATTACCCAAATGAGACCTGTGAGCTGGCTTAGCTAGCAAAGGTCTTGCCCTCCAAGCATGACAGCGTGAGTTCAATGCCAGGAACCCACATGATAGAAAAAGAGAACACAACTTCCAAGCTGTTCTCTGACATCTACATGTGTTCCATGGCATAGAGGTGTGCACATGTGGACATTTACATAGATTAAAAAATAATGCAATAAGAATGCTTCAGAATAAAAGTTACCTAAAGGTTCTCTTCACCTGCAAAGAAAAAAATAGAGGTAAAAACAAATTATAAGATTGCCACAAAATAAAACATATTTCAAACCGTGCGGTAAAACTCTGTACCAATGTCATCAGCGAGATAGGGAACCAAGAAGTTCCAGACCTTCGAATTCCCACGAAAACATCAAGTAGACAGAGGACGCAAAGGGTTTCGCGGTTGCTCTACAACCAGTCAAGAATCCGCAGCACGCAAATGAACACACAACCAGGAAAGTTACAACCCCAAATGTTGAGACATTTGGTGATAATTTGCCTGTGTGTGCTCCACCCCTCTCCTAGTACAGACTGGTGCAGGCAGGAAGGAGCACTTCTATCTGTTTGGCCTCAGAATGGAAAGGAAAGAGTAGAGTTAGCCTGGGAAGTGTGGAGCGGCTGGTAAGGGTCAGCTGGAGCGGGATAGCTGCCAGCGGGATGGAAAACTGTGAAGTATCAAGCACACGTTGTTACTGCAGGAGACTCTACCTGCAAGATCAGCAGGTGACTGGGGGGTAAAGTTATGGGCTCAAGAATCCAAGAGAACACCTCAGTTCTTGGCAAGAAGCAGAAGGACTCTGTGAAATGTTGACCCACTTGAACCCTGCCATGTTTATAAGGTAACTAGGAAGGGAGCCAGCATTTACATATCAGGGAAGAAAATGCAATAATGGTAATAATAGTAGTAGTAGTAGTAGTAGTAGTAGTAGTAGTAGTAGTAGTAGTAAATAGAAAGAGATGAAATTTCTAAAACTCAAGAAAAGACCCTTCTAAATCCTTATGCCAGGTTAATCATCAAAGGTTTTCAATCTCTATGATGGTGCCACATTGCAAAATTAAGAGAAATATTTCTTCCTTCAAATGCCAAGTTTTCAACAGAAGGTCATAAACTATGAAAATAAACAGTTAGACCTAGCCCGGTAAAGGAACGAAATTAAAACAAAAACTCCAAGAACCAATTCTACAGAAACTGGGCTTCACACTTCCTAGATGCAGATGTTAACAGTTGTCTTAAACATGCTCGAAGAGCTAAAGATTGACGTGCGCAAAGAACGAAACGATAGAATTAGCGAAAATGGCAACAGCAGCAAAGAGGTGGAAATATTTCAAAGGCCAAGACAGAAATTCTGGAGCCACAAGGTATAATATTGAAGTATTCGCTAGCAGTTTGTCAGTAGATTCAAATAGGCCGAAGAAAGAATCTATGGACTTGGAAAGAAGTCAGTTGCAATTGTCAGACTAAGAACAGAGAAGCAGTGTGTCCTGTGTGAACACCACTCTGCACACCAATGCAGTAGCACGCTCTGCAAACCAATGCAATAGCACTATGAAAATCCCAGAAAGGGGAAAAATGGGCAGAAGCAGAGAGAGTCTATTTGAACGATGATTAAACACTTCCAAACACGAGGAAGCGTGTGGACATGCAAATTCAAGAAGCTAAACGACTCCAGTGAGAGTTCATTTTGACCATCAACTTGATGGGCTTTAGCATCACCCTAGAAAGCTTCGGAGCTAATCTTCGAGGGACTTACAGGCTGGGGACACTGGGGTGGGAAGACACACCCTACAAAAGGACTGCACCCATCTACAGGCCAGGGACTAGTGACTACGAGGAGAAAGAGAGTTGAACACCAGCATTTATCCCTCTCTGCTTCCTGATTGTGATGCACCGTGACCAGCTGTCTCGAGCTCCTGCCGCTGGGCCTCTCCATCATGGTGGACTGTTCCTCAAACTGTGAAGGGGTAGAAACCCTTCCCGCCTCGAGTTGCTGTTGTTGGGTATTATGTCACAGCAAGGAGGAAAGTAACTTAACCCACATGCTCAGAGGGATAAACTCATTATAATCGCAGCTCAGAGGACATAGATAAAGGGAAACCTTGAAAGCAGAGAGTAATGTCATGCACTTCGGCTGATGCACACAACTCTAAAAGGAAGTGCGAGCCTTGCGGTCTATCTCAGAACTTCTTCCGAAATGAGGACAAACAGAAGACATTCCCTCCCAGACAAACAGAAGCTGAGGGAGTTGCTTGCCATTAAGCCCCGAAAAGCGCTGGAGAGGAGCTCTTCCAACTACAGTAACAATACATTGGATGATAACTTAAAGCCATGGGAATACAAAGTTGTCTGGTGAAGGCAAACGCATGAGCAAATGTGAAATTCTATATTATGTAATTTTGATTGTAAGACTGCTTTTTTCTTTTATAATATTGAAGAGGCAAAAATTATATGTATATATATATACACTATCTAATTTTTGCCTACTTATACATATGTGTCTATACATTCATAAATATATAGATATATGCATGTAAATATACATACATATATATACATATATATACTATATATAAGGATATAATTCATGATAGAAAACAGGGTTGTAAGATCTCTATGAGTGCAGTTTTTATATGTAATTGAAGTTAAGTCATTCCCAGTTTAAAATGGATGATTTTGGGGGCTGGAAAGATGGCTTGGTACTCAGAAACCCTTGCTGTTTGTCCAGAGGACCTGAATTCTGTTTCCAGCCCCCACATCACAACCACTTGTGGCTCCAGCTGCAGAGGATCCAGTGCTCTTTTCTGGACTCACACAGACATGGCATGCACACATACACACATACACACACACACATACCTTAAAATAGGTTGTTTAAGGAATGGATGATTTCAATTTTAAGATGTTATACATAATCTCAGTGTAACAGTGAAAACGTATCTACAAGATTTACATTAAACACAATGAGAAAGTAACCAAAATATGTCACAAAGGGGAAAACAAAACCTTAAGACATGAAAAATAATGCCATGGCTGTAGTAAGACTTCTCATATTTGTAATTGTTTTAAATGTAAATGGATTAAATTCCCTCATCAAAAGACATAGATAGGCTGGGGGTATTGGGAGTGGCAAAATGGCTTAGTACTACCAGATCCTGGGATTCATCTGAAATCTCTCTCTTTGTCTCTCTTTGACTCTCTTTGTCTCTCTTTGTCTCTCTCTCTCTCTTCCTCTCTCTCTCTTTCTCTCTCTCTCTCACACACATACATACATAAACACACACATACACACACATATACACACACATACACACACACACACACAAAGCCAAATGTACATTGGCTGAAGAACCAAGAACAAATTTATAAACATGTGCTCCAAACACTAGGGAGCATAAATACACGAAGAAAGGTTGGCAGAATTAAAGAGAGAAGTAAAGGTTGGTAGCGGCAATGGTGGACTCCAGTACCCTGCTTTTGATAATGAATGGATGAACCAGAAAGGAGGCCAGTAAGAAAATAACTAATCTAAAAGGCATTGCAGACAAGGAGACCTAGCAGATAAACCAAAAACATCCCATTTAGGGCCGGAGAGATGGCTCGCTCAACAAATAAAAATGCCTATTACAATCCTGACCCCTGTGTTTGATCATGGTGCTCATGTGGTGGAAGGAGAAAACTGCTTTCTTCATGTTGTCCTCTGACTTCCACAACAGCATCGCTGTACGTGTGCGCGTATGCACATGCGAGTGCGCCCCCACACCAAATAAATAAATGGTTTTCTTTAACCCCTTCCAACCCAACAAAAGCAGATGACAGTTTTTTCCCAAGGGCATGCAGAGCATCACACAGAGTACAGAAGAACATGCCAGACCGCCTGTGGATGTGTGCATTCACCTGTCGAGGTGCAATGCCCTCAGTGGCCAGAAGAGGGTGCTGCAGCCCCTGGAGCTGCCAGCTGCCCAGCCTGGGTCCTGAGAACTGAACCCAGGAGAGCTGAATCTTAACCACTGAGCGCTCTCTTTAGACTTTCAAATCTTTTTCTAAATAAACTAAAAAGACTGAAATCATATAAAGTATCTTTTCCTGTTAGCTTTCTTTATAAAAAGAAACACCATTTATTTATTTTTTTTGGGGGGGGGGGAGGGCGGGGAGGGGAACGCGCGCACCCGTACAGCAATGCTGTTGTGGAAGTCAGAGGACAACATGAAGAAATCAGTTTTCTCCTTCCACCACGTGGGCGCCATGATCAAACACAGGGGTCAGGATTGTAATAGGCATTTTTATTTGTTGAGCCATCTCTCCAGCCCTAAATGGGATATTTTTGATTTATCTGTTAGGTCCGGTTATTTTGAGATTTATTTTTTACTTTTTTATTTTTTACTTTGTGTGTGTGGTGGTCTGGATGAAAACAGCACCCATAAAACTCATATGTTTGAATGCTTGGTACCCAGTTGGTGGAGCTGTTAGGGAGACACTAGGAGAGGTGTCACACCAGGGAGGTGGTGTGGGAAGGAATGGAGACCAAAAGCTATGCCATTCCCAGGCTTCTCTCCTTCCACGCTCCCTCCATAGTCGTGGATCAGATGTAAGCTTTCAGCTACCATGCCTGTCAGCCTGCTGCAAAGCTCTCAACCATGATAGCCACTGTCCTCCGGAGACATGAACTCCAAATTTTGCAGTTGCTCAACTTTTATGATATAGTGGGATATAGTGTTTTTGTCATAGCAACTGACAAGTAGCTAAGGCAATGTGTATGGCTGTCTTGCCTGCATGTATATCTGCGCATCACATGTGGGCCTGGTGCACACAGGCCCAAAGAGGATATTGGTTCCCTGGAACTGGAGTTATGGTTACTCGTGAGAAACTCTGTTGCTGGAAATTGAACCAAGGTCCTCTGGAAGAGCAGTCAGTGCATTTAGTCACTAGAACATTTCTCCAGCCTGAAAATATAACAGAACAAAATGAAAAAAAAAACACATAGCATGTAAAAATTGGTAAAGGACTCATAAGAGACAGTAAAAAGCTATTTTGAGACAAAGGAACAGGACAACAGCGTGCTCAGGTGCCACGGACCGGGTTCGTTGCGGGGACCCCATTTTCCGAGGGATGAGAGTTCTGGTCAGGTGGGCAACAAGTCGGCGAATGACAGACGGAGTCGACACAAGGGTGTGCTGAATCTGAATGTATTTCTCAAAAATGGCATGAGGCTTTTACAGTCATTACAAGAGAGAAATGATAAATCTAGCAGCTCAGCAGTTAAGGTACATCTGAAGCCATCTAAAACACACTGGGTCTAAAGTAGCAGCCATCTCCTCTGGGCTGGTGCTGCTCCCCCCACCCCACCCCACCCCCAGGCCCAAGCACTCTGGGTCCAGGGGACTGCGGACTGCATGAATCTAAGTCCTAGTCCATCTAAATTCTAGTTCTAGTCACAGTGCGAGTCCCTGCACAAAGTGAAAACCAGGCTTATATGGTATACAGAAAGCAGGGTGAATGACAAGAGTCACATAGGCAGGTGAGGGTTACAGTAAGGTTAATAGGATCAGAGAGCAAGACTGAAGTCAGTAGGCAAGTGACCACCACATCAAGGTCAATCGGGTATCCAAGTGTGAAGCAGGTGGAAGAGCAGTGGTGCCCTCCCTGCTGGTGCTATTTTGGTATTCCCATGCTAATTCTCTGATTCTGCTGGAGGCAAGCACCAGGAGGTTCCAATCTAGCAGTTCCAGCTAATTCTCTGGGTCTTGCTGGAGGCAAGCACCAGGAAGTTCCGATCTAACAGTTCTAGCTAATGTGCTTGAGTAAGGGAAACCCTTCGATTACTCTCTAGTACGTAAAACAGTTCTGTCTTCTGTGGGACTGCCCTAAATGTGCTTGACGTCTGTTGCTAACTCTGAGGACAACCTATCTGATAAGGCAGATTCCTTTCGAGAAATTCCAAGCTAAGAACAGCTTGGAATTAAATTAAGATATTTTGGAATGTTGTGCTGGTCAGAAGACAATGACTAATCTTAAGTTTAGTCATTAATGAATCATTACTTGGGGTATCTTTTATGCCTAAATAAGAGGGTGTGTTGATGATTGGAAAGACTAATCTGGAACATGTCTGAGTTAGGAGATGCCAGGGACTGTCTGAATACCCAGGAGGCACAAACTCGCCTTTGAAGTCATAACGCCTCTTATCCTTAATCAGGCTTTTACCCCCAATATTGTGGATTTTACTGGATTAAACGAATGGACGTGGCACTCAGACTCTTAGCATACAGAGGAAGGTTTATAGCAAGGTTGAAGGAATGAGCATCTGAGGGCTAGGGAAACAGCTCAGTGGTAGACTCCTGCCAGGCAGATGTGAGGCCCTAGGCTCAGGCTCAGAACAAAAGAATAAAAGACTGAAGATGCCAACCTGACTAACCTAAACCTCCAGAGTTAGAGCGAGGCAACTCAAGGCCAAATGCAGAAGAGGAAGAAAGAAACATCGGAGCATTGCAGTTTTGTGTTTGCTGAGTTTTTTGTTTTACAACAACAGAATACATGAACAACTTTAAGAGGATGAGCGTTTGGGCCTCAGGTTCAGGATTTCAGCTTATAGCTCCTGGCTTCTTTGGACCTATGATGCGGCGGAGATGTTGTAATGTTGGCAGTGTGGAGGCAGAGGTTCTTTATCTCATGGAACCAAAGAAGAGAGAGGAGCAGTACCCGGAAGAGGCCAGGAAAAGATGTAGCCTCCAAGGACATGCCAGTCACTGACCTACTTCCCCAACAAGGCCCTGCCGTGCATGGTTCCACTGCTTCCCATAATCCATGCATATTGTGAATCCCACAAACTTAAAACCTCTTCATTAAGTCGGAGACCTCAGGATCTGATCATTTCTGGAAGCAGCCTCACAGAAAGACCTAGAGATGTGCTTTAGAAATCTAGGTGCCTCTAAATCCATCCCATGGGAAGGAATAAAGAATAGGAAAGTAGCCAGGTGTGGTAGTATATGTCTTTAATCTCAGCACTTGGAAGGAAGAGGTGGGGAGATCTCTGTGAGTTCAAGGCTAACCTTGTCTACGTAGAGAATCCCATGCCTAGGGTTACTAGCTTGACTAGCAAAAAAGAAATGTTTTACAGACATAAAGAGAATCATTACAGAATAATACACACAATTGTATGTCAAAAAGTTGGCTAACTTAGACGGGATGAACAGAGTCCTAGAAACACATACAATGTACAAGACTAAGTCATAAAAAAAAATCCAGAAAATCTGGAAAAAACAACTAATAATGAGGTGAGGTTGGTAATGGAAAACAATCTGACACAGAAAATCCAGGAAGATAGCTGCACCTGTGAGTCGACCCAGATATTTTCCAAAATGTCACTCATTTAGTTAATGGAAGGGGAGAGAAGACATCCAGTCAGTGTCTGAGGCATTCACCGACCGACTCCAGAGCCAGACGAAAGGCCACTCTAAGAAAATCACAGGCTTGTGCCTGAGAGGAGTCTCGGCTATCGAGGGCACGTGATTCACTTGCAAAGGACACAGGTTCAGTTCCCAGCACCACATCAGGCAGCTCACAACCACCCATAACTTCAGTTCCAGGAGACCTGATACCCTGGTTCTGACCTCTGCAGGCACCTGCATGAAGGTGGTATATATTCACACACACACACACACACACACACACAGGCTCTCTTACACACACATAGCATAAAAATATATTTTTATTATATATGTATACACATACATATATATACATATATATGTGATATACGTATATATACATATATATGATATATATACATATATATGATACACATACATATATATACATATATATGATACACATATATACATGCAGGCAAAATGCTTATATACATAGCATGAAATAAAGAATAAATCTAAATAAAATAATATAATAAAAACAGAAGAAGACTGTTCCAACATAAAAAAGGTGGGATCTGAAAACCCAGTAAGAAAGTCAGTCTTAGAGTGATTGAGCAAGAAAAATTAAACACGTCTGAATCTGAAGGGAAGAAGATAAGTTCTCTGTATTTGCATACAGCATGATCTTCTATGTAAAAAAAAATACCAATGTGTACATATTCAGATACTGTTAGAATAAATAAATTCAACAGAATTCCATAGTATCAAATTAACAGGTAAAAATCCATTGTATCATTGAAGCGCAGTTACTTAGGCTTGAATTCTCCCAGAACGTGGAAGACGACTAAAGCAGAGGACCCGTCATCAGTGTGAGAACCAACCTTGTCTGCATAATAAATCCCACACTAGCCGGGCTATAGAGGTATTCCTTACGTATGCATGTGCACCATATCTCAACAAGGCAAAGCAGACAAACAAAAATCATTTCAATGTAGTAGGAAATGATCTGAAAAAGAGACAAAGACACAGGTTTGGTTTTTTGTTGTTGTTGTTTTTTAATAATAGCTTCAAGAGCATATGATGGGAATAGAATTAATCAGGGAGACTTTGCTGGTAAATATTTATTGCCAACGTGAATGGACTTGAAATCACCCAGGAGGCACACCACCGGGGATGTGTGGGAAGGTATTTCCAGAGTGTTTTAACTGAAGAGGGAAGAATGTAGGTACCACCATCTCAAGGGTCCCTAACTGAGTAAAAGGGAAAAGGGATGTCAACACATCCTGTTCCCTGCTTCCCGGCCTTCCCGGGTAAGAGGGGCCCAACTAATGGGTGCAGCTGTGATGTCTGCGGCGATGCACGAAGCACTCTTAAACTGGGAGCCAAGAATCAATCCTATTCCCCTTACGTTGTTTCTTGACAGGAATTTTGTTACAGTGATGAAAAAAAGAGAGATAACAAATGCAGAAATAAAGACTTTACACTGAAAGATTGAAGAAGCCGATAAACGAAGAACTAAAAACCATCCATAGTTATGGATGGAGAGACTCGGTCTCGTCTAAGAGGCCCGTGCTGCCAAAAAGAGGCCTACAAATTCAATGCAATATCTGTCAAAGCCTGTTTTGTTTTCTGGGAAAACATATTTAAAGGTCATGTGGAATTTCAAAGGGCCCTGCCTTCGTCTGTTCACGAGGCCGTAACAATAACACCAGAAGGCTGGGTAAGTCGTAAGGGAATAGAAACCTTTCTCTCATAGATTTCGAGCAGAGGCAGTTGAAAGTCAAGCCTCCAGCAGACTTGGTGTCTGTGAAGGCAGCTTTCTCTCTGCTCTCAAGACGGTGGCTTGATGACAGTCCTTCAGAGTGGGTACACACTGTGTCTTCAGGTGATGGAACGAGAAAGTGGGGCTTCCAACCCGAGTCCTTTTCTAAGGGGCTCCTCCTATCACTGAGGGCTCTGCTCTCATGTTTAGTAGCCTCCCAGAGATCCACACCTCTCAGGGCTAGAGTGGTGGAGTCCAGGCTCCAACCTCAAACCTTCAGGAGACTACGAAGAACGAGAACAATCCTCAAAGGGGAACGAACTGGAGTCCTAACATTTCTGATTTCAAAATGTACCTCAAAGCAACTGTAACCAAAACCTTGGTACTTGCATGAATATGTGTGGCATATGAAATAGAATGTAGGTAGAGTATAGAATCTAGAAATAACGCCTCATACATGTGGCCCAGTACAACAGATACAATAGATAGGGAAATATGTGACCTGGAGTCTTTTCAGTACATGGTGCTGGGGAAGTGGAGCATCCCCTGGCCTGAGAATAAAGCTCACCTTCAATATACTCAAAAACTTAACTCAAAATACACCAAAGACCAAATGTTGACACCCAGAATTATAAAACCGCTAAAAGATGACTTACAGGGAATCTTTACAACGTTGGTTCTAGCAGTACTTTCATGAATATGACATGAAAGCAAAGGCAAAAAGGAAAAACAATAGATGCTAAATTAGACTCTCACAGAGAGAAACTCCCGGGTGTGGGATATGATTCAAGGAAAATGCGAGATGGGAGAAGAGGGGCAGGATGGGAAGAATATTTTCAAGTTATATCAGAATTCAAAAAAAAATTCTCATGGCTTAATGACAGCAACCCACGGGTTGAGAACCAATTTTAGAGCTGGCGCAGAGCTTGAAGAGATCTCTCTCTAGCATGGTTACATGAATGAGACCACAAGATGTTTAACATCACAGGTCATTGGGAAAATGCAAATCAAATCCACAGTGAGCTGATCCCCTTGTTAAGATCCCAGGAGCAGAAGAACTCATCTTTGCTCCCTATATTGGCACACAGCTCCTAAGACCCCAGGGATCTTCAGAGCAGTGTTACATTGGGCTAATGAGAGAAAGGGCACCATGTAGCTTCAAGTGAAAGATTGTATCCATAAGAATAAGAGTTGAGCCAGGAAAAACCTTCATGTGAACCCAGACCAATATTTATTTACAAGACTGGTTTGAACTAGGCAATTGCCTTGCAGGATTACTTTCTCTTAGCTCGGGTGTTCCTTTTCCAGCACCCTGGGGCCTGAGCCTGAGTTTGCATTTTAGAAGCTACCCACAGGCTTCCTAGGAATAGAAGCACTGGGCCAAAGGCCATGCCATACCTGTTACCCAGACACATAGCCACAACACTCGACAACTGGATCGGCCACACATAGGGATTGATACTGGTGATCAGAGCTGCCCAAGAGCACCTAACTCAGGCATTCTGTGTAAGAATACTGGAGAAATAAGGAGGGAGACTGACCAGACTGACCAACCTAGGGTAGACTCTAGGATAAGTGGGTCTCAACCTTCCTAAAGCTGTGACCCTTTAATGTGGTTCCTAAGGTTGTGGTGACCCCATACCCTAAAATTATTTTCATTGCTACTTCATTCCTTTAGCTTTGCTACTGTTGTAAATTGTAATGTAATATTTAAAAAAAAAAAATCTGATGGTCTTAAAGGGATCAAGACCCACAGGTTGAGAACAGCTGGCTAGGGCTTTTATTTTTCTCTCTCCATGAGTGGGGAATCTAAATGTAAATGCATTTAAGGAAGTTATGGAAAAAAGTTGAGGTGCCTGGGTGGAGGACTTTAGAGACTTACCTGAGGGCCCTGAGCATCCTGGAAGGCTTTAAGACTCACTGCAGCTTACTGAGAGGCTGAGGAGATATGTAAGGAGAGGCAGCAGGGTTACAACAGAGAGCAGCAGCCTGGCGCTGTGGGACCCAGTGGGCCCAGGGAGGCCATGGAGGGTACCTGAACGGCCGTCAGCTCTCTGGAACCCACCAAGTCCATGAATGACAGGGGTAGAAGAGGGTTGGAAGAAGTCAAGTTGGTCACACATCAGAGAGAGGGACAGAGAGAGGCTGCACAAGTATTTTACTTCCTATCCCTTTCCAAAACCCTCCTGTATAACCCACAAAAGAGTGGCTTGGGACCTGCTCTAGACAATATTTCCCAAACCAGCCATAGCAAAGAAATCACAACAGTCCCCCAAAGACACAACCCAGGGCAGGGACACCGGGCACATGTTATACCCATGTCCCACCTAAATGGGGACTCTGCAATCTTCAAAGGGAAAGGAAGCACACTGTGATTCTAGGGTAGCCTTGTAGAGATCTTCTGAGTAGGTAAGTGTTAGCATCTTGTCTAAGCTCCAACGGCACAGTTACCTGGCAACAGCCAGTTGTGCCTGACTCACTATAAAAGGGGCTACTTGGACACTCCTCTCTCTCTCTTGCCTTTCTGCTTCCACTCTCTCCTCATTCCTTCCCATGCCACCTTCCATGTGCTCATGGCCGGCCTCTGCTTCTCTTCTCTTCTCTTCTCTTCTCTTCTCTTCTCTTCTCTTCTCTTCTCTTCTCTTCTCTTCTCTTCTCCTCTCCTCTCCTCTCCTCTCCTCTCCTCTCC
>JADRCD010181879.1:0-12178 GCA_019843815.1 Montemys delectorum
AAATAAATAAATAAATAAATAAATAAATAAATAAATAAATAAGGCATAGCCATTCATAAGCAGGGGAAAGATTAGTGAAAACAGAAAACATAAAAAATTAAAAGCTGGTTCTTTGGCTAAGGTGCTGGCTTCAATTCTCACATCCAAGTGGGAAGGAAAGAGGGGAAGGCAGAAGAGAGGAAGAAAATAGAAAGGAATGAGGATAGGGGAAGAGGAAGAAAAAAGTACAGAAAAAAGAAAAGGAGGGGAGGAGGGAAGGAGATGAAAAAGAAAAACTTCTTGAAAGGGTGACTGATACTGATAGATCTCCAGTCGGAGTGGTTAGGAAAGGAGGCTTGTGACTACCGTAGGAAAATGAAAAAGATGAGACCATCACAGACAACACAAGCATGAAGGGATTAAGAGAATATTCATAAAACTTGATGCCAAAAATTCAACAACCAGACTGAAAAGGACAAATTCCTAAAAAGATGTCACCAAGAAGAAAACACAAAGAGCTGATTAAAAAAAAAAAAATCTAAATAGACCTATAACCCTTAAGGAAACAGAAGCAGTCATTAGAAGTCTCCCAAGCAAAAAGAGCCCAGGGCTAGATGGTTTCAGCCCAGAATTCTACCACTTTTGATGAGCTAATACCAATACTCCTCAAATTATTCCAAAAATAGAAACATAAGGCACTTTGCCAAGTTCATTTTATGAGGCCACAATCACTCTAATACCTTAACCACACAAAGACTCAACAAAGAAAAAGAATTTCAGGCCAATTTCCCTCTTGAACACCGATGCAAAAATACTCAATAAAATACTTACAAACTGAATCCGAGAACACATCAAAAAGATCACCCACTATGATCAAGTAAGCTTCATCCCAGAGATATATAAAAATCTGTCAACGTAATCTACCATATAAATAAACTGAAAGAAAAAAATCAAATTATCTCATTTGATTCTGAAAAAGCCTTTAACAATAACTAACATCCCTTCATAATAAAAGCTTTACAGAGATCAGGATACAAGACACATACCTAAACATAATAAAGACAATTTACAGCAAACTGATAGACAACATCAAATTAAATGGAAAGAAACTTAAAGCAATTCCACTAAAATCATGGACAAGACAAGGCTGCCCACTCTCTCTATTTATTCAATATAGTACTTGAAGTTCTAGTTCTAGTAATTAGACAACTGAAGGAGATCAAAGGGACACAAATGGAAAAGAATAAAGTCAAAGTATCGCTATTTGCAAATGATATGATAGTATACCTAAGTGACCCCAAAAATTCTACAGGGAACTCCTATAGCTGATAAATACCTGCAGTGAAGTGGCTGAATACAAACTTACCTCAAAAAAAGCAGTAGGCCTCCCACATACAAACAATAAATGGTTGGGGAAAGAAGTCAGGGAAACAACACCCATCACAATAGTCTCAGATAAATATAAAATATCTTGGTGTAACTCTAACTAAGCAAGTGAACGACCTGTATAATAAAAACTTCAAGCCTTTGAAGAAGGAGATTGAAGAAGATATCAGAAGATGGAAAGATCACCCATGCACGTGGATTGGTAGAATTAACATCTTACCAAAAGCAATCTACAGATTCAATGCAATCCCCATTAAAACTCCAAAACAATTCTTTACAGATCTTGAAAGAACAATACTCCATATGGAAAAATAAAAAGCTCAGGATGTCTAATAAAATGATCCTGTAATAAAAGACTATCTGGACATATCACCATCTCTGATTTCCAGCTGTACTACAAAGCGAGAGTAATAAAACAAACAAACAAAACTGCATAATATTGGCATAAAAACAAGTTGATTAATAGAATCAAGTTAAAAAAAAGAAGTAAATCCACACACCTGTGGACACCTAGTTTTTTTTTTGTTGTTGTTGTTTTAATAAAGAAGCCAGAAATACACTGGAAAAAAGAAAGCATCTTTAACAAATGGTGCTTGCCTCCCTGTATGTCTGCACAAAGAAGAATGCGAAAAGATTCATATCTATCACCCTGCCTGCACAAAACTCTAGCACAAATTGATCAAAGAACTCAAAATAAAATCAGATATATTGAATCTGATAGAAAAGAAAGTGTGGAATAGTCTTGAATACATTGGTAAAGGAGACAACTTCATGAATAAAACACCAATAGCACAGGCACTTAGATTAACAATTAATAAAAGGGACTTCATCAAACTGAAAAGCTTTTGTACAGCAAAGGAGAAAATGGCAGCTTATGGAATGGGTAAAGATCTTCACCAACTTCGCATATGACAGAGGATTGTTATCCAAAATATTTTATAAAGAACTCAATAAACTAAACACCAACAAACCAAATAATCCAATTTTAAAAAGGGGGTGCAGATCTAAATGGAGAGCTCTCAATGGAGGAATCTCTAATGGCCAAAAAGCACTTCAAAAAAGTCTGAAATTCCTTTTTACACCTGTCAGAATGGCTAAGATCAAAATTTCCAGTGAGAGCTCATGCTGTTGAGGATGTGGAAAAAGAGGAACACTCCTCCATTGCTAGTGGGAGTGTAAACTTGTACAGCCACTTTGCAAATCAATATGGCAATTTCTCAGAAAGTTGGGAATCCATGTACCTCAAGACCCAACTATAATACTCCTGGGCATATACCCAAAGGATACTCCATCCTACCACAAGGACACTTTCTCAATTATGTTCATAGCAGCTTTATTTATAATAGCTAGAAACTAGAAATAACTTAGATGTTTCTCAACTGAAGAATGTATAAAGAAAATGTGGTACACTTACATAGTGGAGTATTACTCAGCTATTTAAAAAAATGACATTATAAAATTTGCAGGCAAATAGAAATGGAAAAATATCATCCTGAGTGAGGTAATTCAGACCCAGAAAGACAAACATGGTATGTACTTGGGGTAATTTTTGCAGCAGATATCCAAGAGGCATCTGGGGATCTACTTTAGACCCAGCAGCACCCATTTTCCCAGCCTTTTCCAGAGATCCTGAAACTATGGGAATGCTGTCACCTTCCCAATGGTCTAGGATCAACAGTTGTTAGGAGGCAGTAACCTCAGATAACATGTCTCTGTATCAAAGTCTCCCCCAGTACAAAGGCCTGGTCTTTGCTCTGCCATGTCCATGACTCAGCAGAGAAAGCCCAAGGAGTCCTGGACCTAGAAGATTAGGTGGCAGCTAGAGTGTGGTGCTGATTGTATCCAGTGGAGAGAAGGATAGGGGAAAGGAGTACGCATTCCCATGTGGCTGGGTGGGGGAATCAAACTCCCTCAAACCAGGGCACCAGCTGATAAGAGACTAGATAGGCCAGAGACTCATGATAGAACCAAAAATGAATGGCAAATAAATAAATAAATAAATAGGCAATGAAATGATTTCTAATGATATTCTGCTATACTCATAGATTTGCATCTAGCCCTCTTGTCAGCAGAGAGGCTTCATCCAGCAACTGATGGAAACAAATACAGAGATCCATAGTCAAAGAGTAGGAGGAGCCTGGGGAATCCTGTAAAAGAAGGGGAGGAAAAACTATAGGAGACACAGAAGTCAAGGACACCACAAAAAACCCCAAAGAATCAACTAATCTGAGCCCACAAGGGCTCACAGAGACTGAACTGCCAACCAGGGAGCCTGCATGGGGCTGACCTAGGCTCTTTGAACACATATTATGGTTGTGTAGCTTGGTCTTCTTGTGGAACTCCTAAACCATGGGACCAAGAGCTGTCTCTTACTCTGCTGCTTGCCTTTGGGACCCTTTCCCCCAACTCAGTTTCCTTGTCTAGCCTTAATAAAAAGGAATGTAGGCATAAATTTTTCTCAACCTACTTTAATAAAGGTTCAACCTCTCCTCTAGCCCACCACCTACCAAAGGTAGAAGAAGAGAAAAGTTATTAGGCTAAGGGGGAATTGAACCTGTTCAGCAATAGTTCTTTGGGGACGAGCTCAATGTTCTTTGTCAGCAGTCCAGTCCCATAGCAAACCCCAAATACAATCAACAGCTGCAGTCCAGTCTTCTCGGCAGGCAGACACCACACACAAACCAGCAGCTGTAGTTCAATCCTGAAAAAACCTCAAGGCTCACCAACTGGCCCAAGGTGAGACCAGGGAAGCCTCAGGAACCTCACAAGAAGTTCTTTGGTGAGTTTCTCTCTAGCATCACCAAAAGTGGAGCTCAACAATTCAATGCAAGGTGAACCAATACATGCATGTTGTTAGCAAAGATAGCAAGGTGGAGCAAAACAAACCAATGTTCCATCCCCAACTGACTGTGGAGTCATATTTATATTCCTTCATTAGAGTCTTTCCAAGTGTCTGCTTTAGCAAAACCTCCTCTCATCTGTGTGCCCCAGCAAAACATCATTTAACTGACTTCCCAAAGAAACCAGAAGTTTCCACTTTAGAGGAAGTGCCTAGTCTTACTGAAACATGAGATGTCATGGCTGGTTGATATTCATGGAAGCCTGCCCTTTCTGAAGAGAAACAGAGGTGTGGATGGGGGTTGGGGCTGGAGGGAGTTGGAAGGAAGGGCCTAGAAGGAGAGGAAGGAGAAGAAATTTCAGACAGGATGTAAAATAAATAAAATTAAAAACAAAACAACCCCTCCTAAACAGAATTTTAACAAAGTAAACCAAATAGCATATTAAAAAGGTAATATATCATGGCCAAATAGGGCTGATACTAAGTAAGAATGGCTACATTTGGAAAGTGATATAATTCAGAACACTAACAAGCTCAGAAAAGCAAACAATGAAAAACAACAAAATCCAACCATATGATTATCCCAGCAGATGCAGAGATGATGTACCATGTAATCTAACACTAGCTAAAAGCAACCCACAGTAAGAATGTAAGAGGACTTAACTTGATAAAGGGATCCACAGAACCCTACTGTTCACACCACACCTATGCAGGATATTGCCCTTAGATGGAGGAAAAGGCATGAATGTCTACATTCTCAGTTCTACCCAACATCACACCAGTGGTTCTGCTCAATTCAGTATGGCAGTCAAGTTAAGAAAAGACTTATGCTCTCTTTGTTTTATAACAGGGAGAAAGGAAGTGGTTGGGAGTGTGGGGTGGGAGTGAGGGGGTGGTGCCTCAAGAATTCCTTCCCTTGGGTAGATATAAACAACATATGCCCCCTCCTCCTAATGGTCCAATGACAAACCAAAATACAATTCCACCACAGTTCAGTCTGGGAACCAATTAGATTACCAGGCTTACTTATAGAGCATGGGTACGGTTTACAGACAGGGACAAGTGACTCCAAGGCAGACTGGATGATGTTTTCCCCATAGCCACACAGAGGAAGTATGTTTTCCCCAGCCTACATACTCTAGACCCTCCCTAGTATCCAGAGGCCACACGCAAGCAGAGCAGAGTTATATCCAGTTGGCTGGGAGAAGTGGCCAATGAGGAGGGTCTACTGACCCTCTCAATTCCTTGTCCTTGGAGGGAATGTCTGAAGTCCACAGGTTCTGTGGTGACTGAGTCCATCAAACAGGCAGGTGACCCCATAAAGATGGTGGTGGTGTGTCTAGGAGGGTGGTGCCTTACAACAATGTTTATATATAAAAGCTAGTGAAGGGCAGATATGTAGCAAGGTCCTAGGCTGGAGCCCCAGTGCCAGCAAAACGAAAACAACAGTGAAGCAGACAAGTGTGCAACTCCTGAGTGAGTTCACAAGGTTGCCAGATATAAGAGCTGGGTAGAGAGGATGGAATCCAATCTCCATGTCAGCAATTTGCAACCATAGTTGAGATTCTAAAAAAAAAAAAAAAAAAAAAAAAAAAAACCATTTGTAATCACATTAAAGGTGAAAATTTAGTACAGTATCTGAAAAAACTGTCCAATATTTACACTGTATGAGATTGCTCAGAGAAACTAAAGAAACTCTAAACAAAACTAAGATGAAAATGTTCAGAGAATTCTCAGTGATAAGTAAGCTTTCTTCAAATTGCTTCAGAGTCATTATTTCAAATTAAGATCCCAGGAGGCACTTTGAATAAATCCACAAGCTGAACTAAAGCTTAGTGAATAGGAGCTAGGAGAGCCTAAAGAACTATGCAGAAAGACAAAACCACAAGATTAAGATTATGAAGCCACAGCAAGAAGACAATGATGTACTGAGACTGTTGAAGAGGATCAAGTTGGATGTGGTAGCTTAGACCTGTAATCCGAACACTCTGGAGGCTGAGGCAGGATTATCAAGTATGGGGCCAGTTTGGATTAAAGAGTAAACCCAGTGAAAAATAAAGGAAATGGAAAACAAATACCAAACACACATACATATAGGGCAATGCACACACAGGGGCAATTCAGTAAGGGAAATTGGCCATTTTAATAAATGGTACTAGAACAGCTAAATATCCATATTCACCAAAAATGTGAACTTTGACTCATATTTTGCCCTATGTACAAATATTAACTATGGGCTGGAGCTATAGTCAGTGGTAGAACACCTGTTTAATACACATGAAACCTAGCACCATGGACAAACCAACCAGCCAAGCTACCTATAACTACACTAATGAAACACTTCAAACTATAAAACTTCTCCAGGGAACAGTAGGACTGTAATCTTGGACTTAGTAAACAGGTCTTAGATGTGACACCCAAAGCACAAGGCTTAAAGGAACAAATTGATAAACTTTACTTCATTGAAATCAGAACATCTACTCTTTCAAAGATACTGATAAGAAAATGTAAAGACAAGTCAGGAAAAAAAAAAAAAAAAAAAGCCGAGTGGTGGTGGCGCACGCCTTTAATCCCAGCACTTGGGAGGCAGAGGCAGGTGGATTTCTGAGTTCGAAGCCAGCCTGGTCTACAGAGTGAGTTCCAGGACAGCCAAGGCTACACAGAGAAACCCTGTCTCCAAAAAAACAAAAAAGACAAGTCAGACTAGGACAAAATATTTCAAATCAAGAATCTGATTAAAAATCTGTTTCTACAATTCTTAAAACTAAGAGAACTATCCAATAAGTAAACATGTAAAATTATATGATACTTTATCACAGAATGACAAGCACAAGAAAATATGTTCAACCTTTAGTCACTAGAAAAATACAAACTAAGACCACAATGCAGGGTCATTGTATAAGAATGACTAAAAGGAAAAAGGACTGCTCCTAGCAAGGTGCTGACTGACAGTGATCTGCAGCAGCTTAGTCGCACACTCTTGGTGTTCAGAATGTAAAAGCAAGCAGCCACAGAAACAGGGCCCGCCGGTTTCTTCCCTCCCAGGCACGTGCTTTAAGAAAAGAGCACGTGCTCATTGCATCCAAGTGTTCATAAGAGCCAAACACAGATGCATCTTAACAGTAGTGAGCAGCCAGCAGGCATACAAAGCTGGCATACCCACACGGCACAATGGTACAGAAGGGGAAAAGCACCAACACACCTGAACCATCAAAGCATCTCCTGAAAGCAGCCAACAGGATTCTGTTAAGTAATCAAAGGTTATAGAAGTGACATCACCCGTTGCCTAGAAATGGGCAAAGGATCATGAGGGCAGACTACAGAGTGGTACCAAAAGCCTTGGGGGAGGACAGATACGTTCATTCTCCTTATCTACTGATGGTGCCTCCAGCACATGAGTGTATTGGAACTGATTAAACTGCACATTTGAAATGGTCAATTACACTTCAAGATGACTGTCAGAGGCTCAGTGAAGCCCAGCACAATGTAAAGCCCTGGGTTCAAACCCCATCACTACTTTTTAAAAAAAATAAAGTAAATTTAAAAAGCTTATGAGTTGGTGTGCTTGTAGTTTTGTGAACTTGACACAACTGGCGGGCCTCTGGGCGGTCTGTGGGCTGTTCCTGACTGTGACTGAAATAGGAGAGCCCGCCCATTGTGGCCAGCACTCCTGGGCAGGGTCCTGAGTTCTGTAATAAAGCAGGCTATGCAAATCTTGGAAAGCAAGCCTGTAGGCCGCGTCCCTCTCCTGCTCCTCCCTTAGCCCCTGGCCTCTCCTCCCTCAAGAAGGGGGTTGTACAGTACAAGCTAAAACAAACAAACAAACAAAACAACAACAACAAAACAACTTTCCTTTCCCAAGTTGATTTTGGTCAGTGTTTTATCACAAATCTGTAAAACAGAAAGTAACTAGAATACTGGGCTAAAGCTTGGTGGGAGGGCCTGCCTAGCACACACAAGGCTGTGTCACATACCAACTGCCATTAAAAAATAAAGAGGTACACACCATTAATCCCAGCACAAAGCCAGCCTGGTCTACATAGCAAGTTCCAGGCCAGCCAAAGCTACACATTAACCCCATCATAGGATAAAAAAAAGAAAAGGAAAAGAAGGGAGAGGAGAGGAGAGGAGAGGAGAGGAGAGGAGAGGAGAGGCGAGGCGAGAGAAAGGAAAGAAAAGAAAAAAGAAAGAAAGAAGGAAAGAAAGAAAAGGAAAGAAGAGCAAGCTGCCTGAATTCTGCAGCTCTTTCAACGGCACACTGAGACTCCTGGTGTGGCATAGGACTAGTATTACTGCCTTCAACACATCTTTCCTTTTGACCTTTACTCTACATAAGCACAACTGTAAAACTAAATGACTGTTGGGTGGAAAAGTGAACTAACTGGTCTCCCTGGATTGCTCAGTGGTCTGCTGACTGGCTTTGAGGAAAGCCTGAATGTTTAGCTCAGCCATGAACACTGATTGCTCTGTCACTAGATACTGAAATCATTACTGCTACAATCCGCCCTAAAGCAATTCATTAATTCAGGTAAACATTCACTATCGTGCTCTCTGTGTCTAGCATTGTTGAAGTGCTGGACTTCACGCAGCAGGGCCCGGATCACATTACGAAGCTGCTGTACATCTTCTACTGGGTGGACTTAGCTGCTGTACTAAGCACACAGAGAAGGAGGGCAATGGGAAACGCATAGTAGCTGGTCCAAGACAGCCGCTCCTGTGATAGAGCTGGCTGGCTCCAAAGAGTCCCTTCCTTCCTACTTGGACTTGGAAAGGGTTCAGAAAGTTAACAAGGGCTAGACCTAAAGGTTGTAAACGAGTAATAACTGAAACTTTAACGTAAATTTCTTAGAGATTATATCAAAGATAATATTCCATACCATATCTTTTCATTTCTGTTTTCAGGGGATATATTTGTGTATTTTCTGGTTTCAGATAGGCTCTTGCCCTGGCTGGGCTGGAACTCATAATGTAGCTTAGGGTGACACTGAGGGGCAGTTGGCAGACTGCTCACTGGCAGCCTTTCAGCCTCTGAGTACAGGGACTACAGATATGTGCCACCTTGACCTAAAAAAAAAATGTTCTCCATTCCTGGTTTTAGAGAATCCCATGCTCTGGACCTAGTGTGAAAACTGCATCATGCAGAAGGCACATGTGCTTTATTTAATATTCAGTAAAGCCCGGAGGACACATATCTTCCAAATGACTCTTTTCTGTTCCTTGTAGTTATAATGTTTCTGGCTTTTCTCTAAAGAACTCACTGAAGACAGAAGCACCAAGAATGTATTCCTTTACAAACAGCAAGCTTTTAGTGGCTTTTGCCCAGCAGATTCTCTGCAGCATGTTAAATGCACCATGCCCTAGGCCAGCCCCACACTATCCTCCTACTCACCTGCCAGTGTTCAGGAACAACAACAGCTGGAGCACAGGCTCTGTTCTGAACAGCAGTGGCACCCATCAAACAAATGACACATAAACAACAAGACCTAGAAACTCACTTGGTTTGTTTGTTTCAGTTTTAAAATGAAAACTATCCTGTATTAGATAAAACAGTAAAAAAAACCCAACAAAACAAGCAAACAAAACGTTATCCAAAAAGGGGAAGTATACGACATATGACAGATCTAGACTTTTACTTTTTATGTTGTCCTGACTTCTGTCATAGTGGTACAAAGACACCTGCTGTGTGAGTGCCACTTAAGCTCCAGAGTGAGTCGTGCTTCCACATGACATCTCCAGCACGGTCAAATACAGTCCTAATATACATTTTACTTCAAAAGGAATGCTGCTCCATTGCATGGCCCAACATCTGCTGCCAGCTACTGACCATTGGCCCCTCATACACATAGTCCCATCATCCTCACTATGCTAGGGAACGTTATAATGATGGTAACCATGTCACCAGCACAGAGCTACCTCTCATTACTAACAGCTCAGAGGACACCTTGTACTGTGTGGCAGCGAGTCTCCCAGGCTAAGTGTGATCACACCTGCTGAGAATGTGGACTCACCTCACCATGTACACCTACAGTTTAATTGTTCTGAGTGGGGTCAATATTCTGTAATTTCCCCTAATTTTAGAAGACCGGTAATATGACAACAGGGCTGGCTGCATACCTCACTCCATGCTCAAAAGATCTAGAAGTACACAGCCTATACTATATGCAATGAAGCCAGGTCTTTCTGGTAAGATGGCTCAATGGACACAGTGTTTGCTACAAAAGCATGAGGCACTGACTTTGATGCCCAGCACCTCCACCACTGCCCTGTACACTCCAACTCCTACAAAAACTCAGCTGAGCATGGAGCGAGAAAGGTGGATCAATGGTAAAGAACACTAACTGCTTTTTGCAGAGATATGGGTCACAAGCAACTGCAGCTCCGGTTGTAGGGGATCTGACACTGTCTCTGGTCTCCACAGATTCCTATACTCAGATGGTGCACAAACATGTCATCAGGTACACACAGATATGCATAAAATATTTTTCTAAAATCTGGACATAGCAGCTTTTAAACTTCTTACCACTCTGGGCTAGCCAATCTAGTCACATCAGTAGTCCTGGGTTCCATGAAAGGCCTTGTCTCCAAATGTAAGATGGGAAGCAGCACGGAAGACACCCGACAGCATCCACTGGCCTCCACTCAGAAAACGTGGTTTTTACATCTATGGGATGGTTTTACTAGCAGTACTGTTACTCTTTATCATGCTTAAATTGGTTTTAAATTATGACAATTCTGACTATCAGTGCTTATAAGAACATAATTTGTGGAAAGCTATAATAGGATGCATTTAAATAATTTCTCAGTCATTCTTCACTGTCCATGCAACACAGCACAGTGATTTTTCAGTGCTGCCATGGAGCCCAGTGAAATGTAATGGGGTCTTGGAATGAAGCCCCGGTTTTACCTGCTACAGATTGAGATTTCTATGGAGCTGGAGAAGTGGCTCAATGGTGTTCAAAAAGAACACTCATTGCTTTTTGCAGAGATCTGGGTCTCAAGCAACCGCACCCAGAAAAGGAGCTAGCAGTTCCCACCCTTTTAGGACTTCTGCTGTCTCTGAGATGAAGACAAAAATGGAAATTCAGACCTTACTACGCAGGAGCAAGGACCTGAACAGCACAGCACCACAGTCCCTATGTCCATGAGAAAAGTCCAGGCAGCATGGACATGACCTGTTTGGACAAAACCATAGCAGTTATAGGTGATGTGCTTGAAAAATGTGTATTTATTTACAGACGATGTGCATACCCTCTCCCCTCCCTCTCATCACCTCCCACTTATGTGCTGTAGTCGGTTTTAGTTAGATTTCTATTGCTACAATGAAACACCATGACCAAAAAGCAACTTGGGGAGTAAAGTGTTTTATTTGGCTTATACTTCTACATTGCTATTCATGATCGAAGGAAATCAGGACAGGAACTCAAACAGGGCAGGAACCTGGAGGCAGAGCTGATGCAGAGGCCATGGAGGGCACTGCTTACAGGCTTCCTCCTCATGGCTTGTTCAGCCTGCTTTCTTCTAGAACCCAGGACCACCATCCTAAGGATGGCCCACCCACAGTGGGCGGGACCCTCCACCATCAGTTGCTAATTAAGACAATGCCTTACCTTGCCTACAGTCCAATTTTATGGAGGCATTCTCTTAATTAAGGTTCCCTCAGATAACTCTAGTTTGTATGTCGAGTTGACATAGCATACAGCCTAATTTCCTTCTAAGTCTTTTCTCAAACTCAAGCGCTGAAGTCCTGACTCCCAAGTGCAGGGATTGTATTATTCCGTATCCCTGCACTCTTGCAGCGACTCAGCCTAAGTTCTACATGCCCCTTAACAAAGGGCACTGCAATGGTTTCTCACTCACATCTTTCTGACTGCATCTTAGAAAGAGCAGATCATTTGGATTTGCCACCCTTCCATATTTTATGCTCAGTCCTAAAAAAAAAAAAAAAAAAAAAAAAAAAAAAAAAAAAAAAAAAAA
>JADRCD010181879.1:17916-37788 GCA_019843815.1 Montemys delectorum
GTTTATTTCATGTTTTTACACTATACTATGGTTTTCAGAACAGCTTATATATTTCAAAAGTATTTATATACCCAAGGGAGACATAGACAATTAACTAGAGAGGTGGCTTGCATGAAAGAGAACAACAAAGAGTGAGACTGAACGCTTTGCTTGACATTTCTAGCTCTTGTATCAAGTTTGAAGAAGAAGACTTTATAAGTTACTCTTTCTCTGAGATGAATGCTTTTCAAAATCATCACAGCCAATGAACCAGATTCTTATCCTCACCTAATGTCTGTACCACCTTCCATGCAGAACCATTGTTCATTGAAACAATTGTCGAATGACTTTATGGATAGACCATCTTAATACACACACCATTTCTTAAATGAATGTAACCTGTTCTCTGTGGGCTGAGAATAAAGTCACACACTCACGTCAAATTGCTTTTTGACCATAGCAGGAAGTCTGTACCTAAAAATCGTGCCTACAATTCATTCCTCGGCACAGCAGAACTGTCAACTCTCAGCTTAGCTACGATAGAGGTAAAATCCTTCGGTGATGTGAGGGTCATTGAAGTATAGCCTTATTACAATGAAATCCAATGTCTAAATATTGTTCTTATTTTGGGCTTGTACCACAGTAAGAGCCAAGATTTTAAACTCTACTAAATACAATAATAACAAACAAACAAAAAGACTTTACATATTTATGTTCATTTAAGAAAATACTAGTAGTGATGTATCATTTTGAAGTATACAGTTAATATGTTTGGAGTTATTTGAAATTTATAGTGAGAAAAGCATATGTATTTGCAGTATTGCTGTAGACAAGCATCTACATAACACTGTTAAATTGATTGTTTTATATCAAACAACTTTTATAATACTCATTTTATTATAATATTTTATAAATTTTAAGGAATATGACAAAAAAAGATATTGTAGGTATTGAAGAGGGGGTCTCTGGGAGGAGTTGGGATACAAAAGGGAAACAAGAATGTGATTTAATTCTATTTACTTAAAATATGTTTTTAAATCTTAACAAATTCAGACAAATTGAAATCATGTAATTTTCTCATCATAATGCAATAAAAGTTAAAAAAAAAATAATGACTTCATGAAATTCTTAGGCAAATGGATGGACCTAGAAAATATCATCCTGAGTGAGGTTACCCAATCACAAAAGAACACACATGTTAGTCCCAGGGAGCTCTGGGAGTACTGGTTGGTTCCTCCTATGTGGCTGCAAGCTCCTTCAGCTCCTTTCATCTTTGCTCTAGCTCCCCCATTGGGAACCTTGTGCTCAGTCCAATGGTTGGCTGAGAGCCTGATATAGCCATCTCCTGAGAGGCTCTGACAGTGCCTAACAAATTCAGAGGTGCATGCTCTCAGCCAACCACTGGACTAAACACAAGGTTCCCAATAGGAGAGCTAGAGAAAGGATTGAAGGAGCTGAAGGAGCTTGCAGCCACATAGGAGGAACCAACCAGTACTCCCAGAGCTCCCTGGGACTAAACCACCAACCTAAGAATACACATGGAGAAAACCATGGCTCCAGCTGCATATGTAGCAGAGGATGGCCTTGGTGGACATCAATGAGAGGAGAGGCCCTTGGTCCTGAGAAGGCTTGATGCCCCAGTGTAGGGGAATGCCAGTACAGAGAAGCAGGAGTGGGTAGGTTGGTGAGCAGGGGGAGAGGGGATAGGATAGGGGGTTTTCAGGGGGGAAACCAGGAAAGGGGATAAAATTTGAAATGTAGATAAAGAAAATACATGATTAAAAAAAAGAGAGAGAAAAAAGTCAGGTAAAACAAAAGGAAAGAAAAAGAGATGAAGAATGAAATTAGGCACAATATTACCTGGACAGGGAAATCACAGACTACAGAGTATCTGAACCAGAAATGACCTTTAGCCAATAAGATCCAAGGCTTTTCAACCACCTAGCCTGATGCAAAAACTTCCAAATCTCTGTGTGCTTTCCCCATCCAAGAGAGGATCCGCCCAAAGAACTGCTCTAAACATCTAGCGCGTGGCGAGTGCAGGATGACACAGCCTTTATGGAGGCATAGCAAAGAAAGCACTCTAGCTTCCAGCAGTGAGAGAAGCTAAGTCAATCAAACCATTAAGACTGTATACCCCAGCAGTGCCTCACCTAGACTATACTGGTCTCACGCTGTTCAGCTGACATCCAGCCCTGAGCCTCCTCACTCTTGGGCAAGAAATGGCTTCCAAAGTCACAAACTTATAAGGTCTCCTTGACCTGTCCCTTCATGTCAGCTCCTGAGCCAGCTCACATTTCTAGAGTGATGTGTACCAGATGAACCTGCTGGACACCTTCCCCTTCTGCTGAGAACTCTGTGAGGCTGGCAGAGGACTCCAGCATACAGGACATAAAACTCAAGACTGGAGTGCTGCTGGGATCCCGAAAATGCCAGCTGGGAGGACAGGCTCATTCCCTCTCTGGCTTTAGTGTCAACACAGCCCTGCCCAGGGAGCAGGCCCACTGTTTTTTTTCCCAGGGTACCTGGACTCCTCTTGGTTCTATAGCACTGTATTGTTTGTATGCCCTTCTCCAGGGATCCTCCAAATAACGACTGAACTTCCTGTTAGCTGGCAGCCACGCACCCTGACTAGATCCTCCCCATCTTTTCCAGCCTCTGCCTTCACACTGTACCACTAGCATCCAGCTCAGGTCTCACCAGCTCTCAGATACAGCAGCACAAGAGCCCAATGGTTATCTTCACACCCAGGTCCTAAAGAACAATAACTACATCCCTTTTTCTCTGCTAGATACCTCAATGCCCATTCCTACTGCTAAGGACAAAATGTGCATTGTACACCAGGACACAGCCAACCCCCCACAATCAATATTCTTTTCCAATCAAACAGCTGCAGACAATGGTATGCCTGAATACACTGGAGCTGAACAAACCTACGGAGCCAGTTACTAAGAGGACGCTTTCTTTCCTGCAAGTGTGAGGGCATTCAAGCCAAGGGGCTTTCCTGGGCTGATCCCTGGGCATCAAAGCCGTTACATCTACATCTACATTTTACTATGACTACACCAAAGGGCTATTTTAGTATAATATTTTTATATACCAAGTTTTGAAAATATTCACTCAACTCTTCTGCTTAACTCAAGCTAGATCCCGCCTCAATTCCCTATTCCCTCTAACTTCATGTCCTTTTTTCAAGTTTTATAAGCCAGAGTCCAATTTGTGCTGCCCATATACCTCCTGGTGTTGGGTCACAAGTGGTTCAACTACCAGGAGACATTCTTAAAACACCAGACTCTCTCTTCCCCAGAAGCCACCAACTATCCACAGCCCCTCAGCTGGGGTGGGGAGATCATGGACCCCTCCCCACTCCATGCTAAAATGTTGACTGGCTCAATCCTGTGTAGTAGGTAGGTCCAGGGGCTGTGAGCACTTGAGTATAGGGGTCCCTGTCATGCCCAGAAGACATGGTCCTTCCTAACCTCCAGCTCTTACAACTTTTCTTCCCACTTGCCTGTGATGTTTGCTGCCCTTGTGGATAGGGGAACGATACAGAGGTTCCATTTGTGGCTGAGCATTTCATTGACCCTACCACTGCTATTCTACTAAATGGACATGGCATCAAACTTCTCTCTAAATTCAGGTTTCTTTCCTCATAAACTAGTGTAGCTCTCGGGATCTATCAAAGAAGTTTCTTTGTGTAGTGGATGGTGGTTAACATAGAAACTTACAACTGGTCAAAGAGGAATGTGTCAGTGGGATGCCCTACGCACACAGCTTAAGCAAGGCTCCCATGTGCACAGCAGATGCCCTGTGCACAGCACATGCTGCTACAAGGACCAAAAGAGACAATCACTAGAGATTATGAGAAGTTCTTGTCCCCACCTAGCTCTAGCATCTGAACCCACTCTGTGTATCTCTACTCCCCTGCCAAATACACAAATAAAAAGCCACTACCAAAACAAAATAAAATAGAAGTTCACAAAAGCATTATTTTTAACGGCTAAGAAGTAGAAATCACTAAATGTCCACCCAATGATAAAATAATGTATATTCACACAACAGAATATTACACTGAAGTAAAAATGAGGCTTTGATATTTACTACAATGTAAATGAACCTCAATAACATGCTGTACTGGATAGTTTTATGTCAACTTGACAAGAGCCAGAATCATTTTAAAGGGGAACTTCATTTGAGAAAACACCCCTCCAGGTTGGCCTGTAGCAAGCCTATGGTGTATTTCTTGATTAATGACTGATGTAGGAGGGCTCAGCTTGCTGTGGGCAGTGGTCCTGGCTTCTCTAAAAAAAAAGAGGCTGAGTAAGTCATGAGAAGCAAGCCAGTAAGCAGCACCCTCCATGGCCTCTGCATCAGCTCCTGCCTCCAGGTTCCTACCATGCCTGAATTCCTGACCTGACTTATAATAATGGTGTGTGACCAGAGAGTTGTAAGTTGAGATAAACCCTTTCCTTCAAGTTGTTTATGGTTATGGTGTTTTATCACAGCAATAGAACGCCTAACAAAAAGGGCCATATATTGAATGACTACATTTATATGATATATTCAGAATAGGAAAATTCATGAAAACAAAGATTAGTGCTGCCAAGAACAGGACAATGGGGGCGGAGAGGGACATTTCTTCATGGAGTGCTCACAGTATTCTGGACTTAGTAGTGACTGGTACAGAACTTTACAAATATATTAAAAAGACCACTTTTATGAACCTTGCATTATGTGAGTTAACAGTGCCTCTGCCCAGGGGCCTGCTTGAATCAGCCTGCAACAGTATAATCTATGTTCAGAACACGCAATCTGTTCAAATGAGGAAATGATTTATTTTTCTACCAATAAATCCCTATAGTAACCAACCATTAAATCAAATCCAAGGTAAACAGAGCCAAAAACAAAGGGGCATACATACAATCTGCAGTTAGCCAGCAGGTACAGGATGGCACCAACTCAAAACTGTACAAGGAAAAGTGTTCTCGAGCATGCAGCTCACCTCCTACTAAGCACAGCGACTTCAACAAATCTAAGACCTTCTGCCTCATGAGGAGAAAATCTGACTGCTAGAACGAAGCAAACAGCACTCTCTCCTCCGACTACAGCAACACCTTACAGAAGGCCTGTTTATATTTAGCCATTGGGAGCCTTCATCTCAGAGCATTGCTAAATTAAGCAAGTCTATATTGTACTGAATTAAGCCAGACCCCTGGTAGGCTGAGACTTCCTCAGGCAATGGTTGAGATTGCAGGAAATCAAGAGAAAACAGTACAGCGAGGTTGGCATCGCTTGACTCATTCTATTCAAGACTCTATACAGAAACATGTAACCATCCCTAACACAACCCCTCCATCTTCTGTGGCCATACAGACCTGGTGCCACAGAGAGGATTCGAACCATGCTTTTTAAAACCTACTAGTACATGCCCAAGGACAAATATCAATTTCACTGTGCCCTTCTATCAATGCTGAATGAACAAAATGAGGTCATAAAAACCAGGGCACAGCGCTCAAGAATGGCCCACCACAGGACATCTTCCTACTCATAACTCCATGTTACACCCCATGCCGGGATTATTCTCAGTTCCAGTCACTGACAGCAGCCAGGCTTCTTCCTGGATCTGAGACCCCATGAGGACTTTGTACTAAATGATCTCTCTCCTCCATCCAGGCCCTATAACTGAAGACAAAAAGCCATCAATAAAGTCTCTCAAATGTATTAAATCAGGTCATGACACAAAGCCTTCATTCACCTAACAGGCATTTAAAGCACTGAACTAAGACATTTGAAGTGCATATTGTGCAGAACAGTAATTGGTAACCTTTCCATAAGACTGATGCAATCTGATTATAATTCCCAAGTGTCAGCAGTCAGTTTTTAAGGTAAAAGAAAAAGGAAGTGGGACGGCTTCAAGCACTCAGGGAGAGGTGTAGGAGGGTGTCCTTTCCCTCTGACAGCAATTCTCATTTGACTGAAGGCTGCTAGAACAAGCTCAAACTCAAACTCAAAAAAAAAAAAAAAAATTCTGTCACATTAGAATTGACTGAAATGCAATCAAGATGAAACTTACTGGGTTTAACATACACACTAAGCCTTCCCCGCCCCCTCTCTGAAGACACAGAAAGAGTGTGTATGCTAAAGATGAAAGGCCAGTTTGCACTGTATTCTCAGGTGAGATGTAGGTCCAGTCAGCAGCTAGGCTCTGCTGCTACAGCCTACTGCCTACTCCAGATGAATTCCATCCTGCCACAAAGGCACAGCTCCATGGTTGGCAAGGAAGTAAACGTTTTCAGGAAGGGCGTATGGGATACAGAGCGAGGGATATGGAACCTAGAAAATAACTTACGGCCAGGCTACTGCTCTCCCCTCCTCCCATCTAAAGCTCTACCTTAAGCCCACAAGTATAGAAGACAAAGAATCAGGCTGACTCTGGGGACCAGCTATTGTTACCACACAGCAGCAGTTGGCCTCTTTCCCCCAACACAGTTCAGTCTTCTCTCCCTCACTACAAAGTGGTTTCATCTGGAAAATCAACAGCCCTGAATGCTCAGGCTCAGCTCCCCACATCTGCCCAACTTTCTATCCAGCAACCACTGAGTCTGCCAATTTAACTAACTAACTCTGCCTGCCATGGGAAGAGACACTGTGACTGCACACACCATGTAAGTGAGCTCTGTTGTCAGCTTGCAGCCTGACCAATGCTACTGCGTTTGCATCACGTCCACTTACTCCTCACTCCCCACAGGCAACTCAGAACTAGCACTCTCACCAGTAAAACAGAAGAAGATTCTGAACCAAGAACTACACAATTGAAAGGAAAATGAGGGGATTATTCTATTATTCCCAGTAAGACACCAGGGGGTGTCAAAGGCCGCATAGGAAAGCCTCCTTCATTCAGAGCCTACTGCTGCTATCAAGTCCATGTTAGCTGAATTGTGAACTATGTATTTTAAAGAGTTGTTAGGGTTAGCAAGATGGCTCAGCTGGGGAAGAACTTACCCCAAAAGCCTAAAGACCAAAGTTCAATCTAGATCTCATGATGGAAGGAAACAATCAACTCCCAAAAGTTGTCCTCTGACCTCAATATACGCACTCTCTCCGTGTGTGTGTGTGTGTGTGTGTGTGTGTGTGTGTGTGTGTGTGTGTGGTCTTTGTTTCTCTCTCTCCTCGAGATGGCACAAATTTAAAATGTAGGCCCTTGCACACCTCACAAGCCCCTAGCCTCCATAGCCCCAAACACTCCTAAGACAACCACTCATTACACCAGAGAAAGGAGGTTATGAAGAATTTAAAATGTTTTCAAAGGAAACTTTAAAAATCATATAAAGACTTACCTCAGTAAAAATATTTATTTTCCTATCTTACATTCTCTTTCTTAGCACCTTTATTATGAACCTGAAAAAAGAAAGTAGAAATTACTATTCCTTGATCATCTCCCACATGCCAGCAGGGGATTACAGAGCACGGAGGTCAAAAAGGGACCACCAAGAAACAGAGCCCTGACAGAGGGGAAAGCTCCTAACTCAAGGATCCACAGATGATAGGAGCTTTGCTGCAGGCTAAGGACTGGGTATAGAGCTCCTGCTCCAACCAGGACTTTCTCAGTGAGTAAGCCACCGACCTCTGCGTTCATTGTTTGTATGCCTACCGAGAGCACCCAACTAAGAACACGAGGGTGGGTCAAGGATCGCACGTATGACCCAGCCAGGGACTCCTTGGTGTCTCTTGAACACACATGTGAACATTCATTCATTCTTAGCTTCTTACAAAGAAGAATCTGCCTCTAGTACTCTCTCTAATGCTTGTTATGGTTCCTGTAACTGCCTTCAAGGCACTAAGAGTGTAGCAGGAAAGAAGAGGAGGAGATGAGTTTCCAGACTTGGAAATCAAGTCTTCCCTCATTTGTTTAACATCGGGCTTATCCCTATCAGGTGTTTGCTTGGGTGCTAGGCATTCTTCATAGGATGGTCATGATACCGCTCCAGTTTCCAACATAAATGAGGTACAAATCATCCACTGAACAAGGTGCTGGGTATAACACTGTTTTTACTGAATGCCATACTTGACTGGC
The DNA here is from genome assembly GCA_019843815.1 of Montemys delectorum. NCBI lineage: Eukaryota > Metazoa > Chordata > Mammalia > Rodentia > Muridae > Montemys > Montemys delectorum. The sequence continues at coordinate 25,970 of JADRCD010181879.1, forward strand.
AACAGAACATTCTAGATAGTACCCTAGAAACTCCAAGTCTTTGGGAAATGTCTAGCAGCATCATGGTCACAGAGTATTTAATAGAGGACTGAGTAAGGCTAGAAAGCAGGAAGGAAGCCTTGAACACCAGACCACATCTTGTGCTCTATTCTCAAATGTACTGATTAGTGAGTGAGTGTGTGTACTAGGGCAAGCCTGTAATCCCAGCTGGTTGGGAGGCTGAGGCAGAAGGAGTACAAACTCAAGGCTTAATGACACAGTAAATTCAAGGGCAGCCTGAGAAACCTAGTGAGAGTATATCCCGAAATTTAACAATAAAAGGAGGGAAAAGCTGAAGCTGTTAGCGCAGTGGTAGCGTGCTTGCCTAACATATAAGAAACCCTGGGTGATATATAGCAAAATAGCAAAATAATTTTTTTACAGAAAGTTGAAAACCCTTCTCAGTCTAATATCTAACATTCCTGTGGCTTTTCTCTTGTTCAATTTCAAATAAGTCAAGGATAGCTGGGTGTGGTGGTGCACACCTCTAATCAGAGTACTCAGGAGGCAGAGGCAGGTGGATCTCTACAAGTTTGAGGCCAGCCTAGTCTACAAAGCAAGTCCAAGATAACCAGGGCTATTACACAGAGAAACCCTGTCTCAAAACAAAAAACAAGGTCAAGGAGTGAGTAGGAAACCGGAAGAGGTAAGGAGGAAGAAGTGTAAGCTCCTCCTCCACCTTAGCATGTCTATCAGTATCCTCCAGGTTGCTCCTTTTATAGATAAACCAATTCCATCTTGGAAAAAGCTAAACAGACTTTAGAGTCATTCCTTTAATGTGATTTTGCTTTTTTCTTTTATTTTCCCTGAGAAAAGTAGGAAACAAAGTGCTGAGATGTGTCCAATACACACAGCTGTGCCGCACTGAATTCCAAGACAGGCTTTGGGGCAAATGCACCAAGTACAGCAGATATTTGCACAGATGCAACTGAGTCTGTGATCCCAAACACCAAGCCAAAATCATAAAGGGACCAAAGACTGACGTGTAGAAGTAATCCCACAGACACCCTAACAGACATAGGAATGAGAATGCCTTTCAGGAAGTACATCCAAATTCAGGTTCCATAAAAGGCTGACAGAAACCATGGAAACCTTAAGGAAAAGGTAAAAAGCTAGAACAATGGCTCAGTGCTTAAGAGCACTGGTGCTCTTCCAAAAGATCTGGCTTCAAGTCCGAGGACCACATGGTGGCTCACAACTATTTATAACTCTAGTCCTAGGGAATGTAACACCATCTTCTGGACTCTATAGATACTGTATGCTGTGGTGCACATTTAGAGAGTTGGTTCCGTGGTTAAGAGTACTTGTTGCTCTTGCAGAAGAAGCAGGTTCAGTTCCCAACACCCACATGGTAGTTTACAATCATCTATTACTCCAGTTGCAAGGGATCCAATATGTTCTTCTGACCTCTGCAGGCACGCATATATATCACATACATACGTACAGGCAAAAACACACATATAAAATAAAATTTAAAAATCTTTTTAAAAAGGAAAGAAAAAATATGAGCCTTCTATTTGCCACAATGCACTGAGATGAATGAATACCCAGTGGTAAGGTGAGGACTGAGACAACAGGGATACAGAGCCAACTTCAGTCATCTATGAAGTCCTAGAAATTAGAAAAAGAAAAATGCAAAGGGCATGGACACATGGTTCATAGAAAAAATGCAGAGCTGGCAAGATGGCACAGAGGGTAAAGTACTTGCTGTGCAAGCATGAGGACCCAGGTTCAGATCCAGCACCCACATAAAACAAAGTGTGGTGCTGCAGAGCTGGAATCCCATGTTTCTACAATAAGATGGGAGGCTGAGACAGGAAGATAACTGGGAAGTTTGCTGGAGCTAGCCTGGTGTACACAGTAGCAAAACAGAGATTGTCTCAGGTGGAAGGTGAAGACTGATACCCAAGGTTGTCCTCTGACCTCTACATGCACAGTCCCCAAACAAGAGTGACACAGTGCACACATTAATTTGGGTTGTGCGTGCCTTAGTTAGAGTTACTATTGATGTAATGAAACACCATGATCAAAAGCAAGTTGTAGTGAAAAGGATTTATTTGGCTTACACTTCCACATCACTGTTCAACACTGAAGGAAGTCAGGACAGGAATTCAAACAGAAACATGGAGGTAGGAACTGGTGCAGAGGCCATGGAGGAATACTGCTTACTTGCTTGCTCCTCACGGCTTGCTCAGTCTTTAATTTAGCACCCAGGACCACCAGCCCAGGGATGGTACCACCCACAGGGCCTACACCTTTCCATATCAATCACTAATTAAGACAATGCCCTACAAGCTTGTCTGAAACCAGATCTTCTGGAGGCATTTTCTCATTTGAGGTTCCCTTCTGTTAGATGACTTTAGCTTGTTTGACATAAAACTATCCAGCACAGTATGTAATCTATAGATGATTTCACAGCCTGTGGCGTACGTTTATGGATTACATGGAAACACTACTCATTGTATAAGACTCAAGCAAAACTGGATTTCATCTACACAGAATCCTCTACTGAAACTAGGAAACAACCATACTCATGTTAAGTTCAAAGTGATATAACTTGTGGAGAAAGGAAGTATTTATGACAATTAAAACACCCAGCAGCCCCTCTTGTACATCAGAAACATGCTTGTCTGTATATAAAAACCATAAACACACAAGTGTTCTCCATGGCATGATTTGTAAGACTGAAGACAACATGGATGTCTCCAAGTGGGGCTGGCTAAGCAGATCCAGGACAGAGAGGATGCCTAGAGTTGTTTAAAAATGTTTTCTGGGGTTGGAGACACCATTTGCTCAGAAGTTAAGAGCACCGGCTGCTCCTGCAGAGGACTAGTTTTGATTCTCTACATTCACATGGTGGCTCACAACCAACTGTAACTTCTAGTCTAAGAGACTCTAATACTCTCTTCTGTCCTTTGAGGTCACTGCACACATGTGGCACACAGACATACATGCAACCAAACACTCGTACATATAAAATAAAAATGAATACAATCTTTAAAAAGTGTTTTCTGTAAATGAGTATATAAACTGTGTAACTAATGGAAAGCCAGTGAAGGTGAGCTGAAGGACACTGCATTTTATACAAAGAGAAAGATTACAACCTACTGACATTTGCTTGTATCTACAAGAGACATGATGAACATATTTATAGTAAACAGATAGAGGCTATGGGGGGAGTACCCAGGAGAAGTTGGAAAGTTGGCTTTATAAACATGCCCACATTATTTAAGTGTTTGAGTCATGTGAACACTTTGTCCATATAAACAGAATTCTTAAATGTTGAAACAATACTCCCACAAAGAGTACTGTCTATAAGCCAGAGTCCAAATTTAATGATTAAGAGGGAATATTTCCCTTAAATTCCATATTGAATGGCAATTTCAGTATGACCATGACCAAGAGTTAGCATCTTCCCTCAGTCTGCTGAGTCTCTGAAGGAGCAGCCACAGTGATGACTTGGTAAATGCAGATTAGCCCCTTGCCTGCCTGGATGCCAGTGGTGGCCAGTAGTCCTGGAGATACATGTTCTACTCTGCTGCTGTTTCTCCATTTTCATGTATATGTGATGCATGTCTCTGTGCATGAGTATGCAGATGTATATGGAGGCCTCAGGTAGATGTCAGGAATCATCCACGATTGCTCTCACCGTATTCATCGAGGCAGGTTCTCTCAATCAAACCCAGAGCTCACTGACATGGTTGGTCTCACTAGCTAGCTTGCTCTCGATGTGCCATCTCTGACTTCCAAGGCTGAAACTGCAGGTGGGCCACCACACCCACCCAGCATTTGCCTGGGTTCCCTCCAGTGCTAAGGCAGGCTTGTGTCATAAGCACTTTAACTAGGGAGCCATCTCCACAGCCCCTCACCTGGCACTTCTCCCAGGCTCAGCTCACACTTGTCTGCATAATAAACAAGCCCCAGGGCCTTATGAAGAGCTGCTAACTGGGGGAATCACCAAGCATGAAAAGCAAAGAAACAAGTCCACCTGGGGACAAGGTACTCAGGCAGTTGTGCAGCTGGATCTCCTATGGGCCCACCCTGATGTCAGACAGCTCAGACACCAGGAGACAGCTCTTCATACACTGCCTGCTTTCTACAGTGTTTTCAAACACATTTCTTACTAAGCAGTAACAACTGAGAATTACTGAAATTAGTCTAAGAATGACCCATTTGAAAAAAGTTATAAAGAAAAGGCTAAGCTTTACAGAATGGAAAAGCAAATAAAGCAGCAGGTGAAAATAACTCACATTCACCTAATGCTTGCTAAGGCCACTACCCTACATGAGGCTTTCCTCTGAAGATGTTTTAAAAATCATGGTTCTGACAGTGACTGTGATTTTTAAATCTTCAGAATAAAGAAATCAAGTTAAGATGGAAGGATCTAGAAAGGTGAGTAGCTTCATTTCGCAAGTCATTCTTTGGATTCAGTTTTTGTTGTTAGACATCAACCAATGTGTGAACGTGTCAGTATAGTCCCTATTTCCCCGAGGCAGCATCATCAAGACACACTCTTAATTTGTAATTCATACTTAATTCATTTAAGAACAGGTAGGTTGTGCTGGCTGGTCCTAGGTCAACCTGACACAAGTTAAAGTAATCTGAGAAGAGAGAACCTCAACTGAGTTTAGCTTGTGAACAAGCCTGGGCTGCATTTTCTTGACTGATGACTGCTGTGGGAAGCCCAGCCCACAGTAGGCGGTGCCACCCCAAGGCAGGTGAACAAGCAAGCTAGTAAGCTGTGTTCCTTCAAGGCCTCTCCACCAGCTATTCTTCTAGGTGTCTGCCCTGAGTATCTATACTGGCTTTCTAAGATGATGGACTGATATGGACGTGTAAGCCAAATAAACCCTTTTCCTCCCAAGTTTCTTTTGGTCATGTGTTTACTATGGCAGAGAAATCCTAACTAGGAGTGTTTTTTTTAAATAATGATTAATAAAAACTACCAAAACAATTGGCCTTTTTTAATCCTGGAACTGGATAGTGTTTGCCTAACACAATAAAAATGAATTACTTTCACTTAGATGAATTTTCAACTTACAAGGGTTCATTGTAGTTATGGCTAGCCAACTTTAAATGTAGCATCCTTATTTTCATAAGTCTTTACTTTTAGATGTTAATTTCCATAGTGCCTTTCTAAAGTAACAAGCAACACAGAATAAATGTTCTATAGCAAGAAGCAACTTATATTTAAAGAAAAAAAGGGAGAAAATAAACTTTTTTGGATTTATACAATTTGAAATTTACTGCTGTAGCCACAAATGGACTGAGCTGAACTTTTCTTTATTTTTTTTTCCTCTAGCATGGAGAAGTTTCCAATGAAGACAAGTTTGTTTGTGAGCCAACCCCTAGAACTACTTAGCTAGGTAGTTTTAGCACTTTTGAGCACTGTTTTCTCCAAATGCACTACTATCTATCACTAAGTAGAAAAGGCCCCAGCCTACACTGACTGGTACTCAATGACACTCCCAGAAATCGCTCACCATCCAGGAGGCTGCAAACGCTTCAACTCCACTCTCACCTCATGTTGCTCAGCAGTTTAAGTGTGACCAACATTTCCAACAAGGATTCCCATCAAAGAGAAACAACTGCAGATGAACAGGTACTAACTCTGGCTCCTGAGAACCAGAGATGATAATCCATGACAGACTCACTAGCCAAAGAGGCTGTCTTTTTATGTATCAGATTCATAGAGAGAATTTTATTTTTACTTCCCAGTGAAACGTGTGTATTAGATTTGGCTGTTATAATAAGCTCGGTAGTGGGGGTGTGCTTTATACAGTGATTCTCAAGAAGTCAGAACTGTCCCCATGGACACTGTTAGTTACTGAAGAGCCGCCTAGACGGCAGCACAAAGCACCTGCAGTGTTTTGGGCCAGTGTTTTGGGAGGCAGAGGTGATAATTTAGGCTACCCTGGCCCATAAGCTGCTTACTATAGATTGACATTACTTTAGGATTCAATGGCAAGTTACTCTGGGAAACAGCCACTACCCTGGCCCAATTATGTAGGCCAGAGGGTGAGGAAAGGGAACTGTGTGAACTTCCAGAGCACATTACACATGCACCCACTAGACACACACACACACACACACTCTCTCTCTCTCTCTCTCTCTCTCTCGCTCGCTCGCTCGCTCTCTCTCTCTCTCTCTCTCTCGCTCTCTCTCGCTCTCTCTCTCTCAGCCAAGTGCAACAATTTCAATCTTCTATTTCCTTATTACTAATGATAAGCATGAGGGATTCTGTGTACTTAAGGAGAACTAAGGTTCTGTATTGGTTACAATGTAGCCTGGAATACAGCATCCCTGGAGGGCTGCATTATCTGAGCCTAACCAGAGACAAGCGGTGATTTATCTTGCATGCTGTCGCTTAGCCTACGTAGTTTCTCTCATTAGCATCAATTACCCCAAGCAACAGGGTTTTATCTCAGGTCCCAATCTTTGTTCCTGACTTTGAGACTCACAGTCCCACAAGTGCATGCGTGTGTGTGTGTGTGTGTGTGTGTGTGTGTGTGTGTGTGTGTCCGAAAACATACTCACTAGCCGCAGGGTCCGTGGCATTACATCCTACCTAGCGGGGCATCTAGTCTGTACTAACGCCATAGCGCGTATCTTCCCCTTCATTTCTTCTTCACATCTAAAGGAGAGCACTCCACTGACCTTGGATCATGTATATGAAGATACATTATTTATGAACTTCGTGTCAGGGTGACAAACGTTAGCAACAGAAGAGGCCTTGATTATGAACTTCACAATCGCTCACCCGAAGAAGAGTACGATCCCATGCCTTGGACAAGAACCAAACTTTTCAAAGTTTCTTTGCCTGAGGCAAGCCTTAGGCTATGCTCCGGGCCTGAGCTCCTTCCCTCGGTGCACCCCTCATCACTCCCAGACCGCGGCTGCTCACACACAGGGCCAAAGGATGGCTTCTGAGCACTGAGAACTGGGGAACTTTCGGGGACAGAACAAAAGCGGTGGGAAACTTTCTCCCTAGAAACGCGGGGCGCTGCGTGCGTGCAATTCTGGGAGGGCTTGCAGACACACCCTCCGCAGCCCCGCGCGAGCACGGCGGGCGAGGAGGACGGAAGGTGAGTCCGGGGCGTGGGCCGTCCCCATCCCACCACCTCGGGCGGCTTCGGCCAGGGCGCTGCTGCACCTCACTGCCGCTTCAGCGTGGGAGCCCGCAAGCAGAGCGCCCCGTACCAAGCCAAGGCTGCCTGCCGGGGAAGATCGGGCCGCGGCCGCACACGGGGACCCCCGACGAGGGAAGCCCGGATCCGGTGGCCCCGAGACCGAGGCCGCCCCGCCCCGCGCGAGTCCCGGGACAGCGCGCACCCGGAGGCGCCGCAGCGACCTCGAGGGGCCACCGAGGACGCGAGCCTTCCGTCCGCCCCTCTCCCGGAGCCCGGCCTCGCCCTCCGCAGCCCCAACGGCCGCCTCTCTCGCCGGTCCGCCGCTCACCTCCCGGGCCGCCGCCGCCGCCGTCGCCGCCGCCGCCGCCGCCGCCGCCGCAGCTACCACCGGATCTCGCGAGACTTCGCTCCGCCCCGCGCTTACCCTCCTCCCGCCCGAACGCGGCGGGCGCCGAGCCCGTCCTGGAAGTTCCAGGTAGCGCCGTGCCGACTCCCGGAGGTTTACACCCTGCTTCTCTTCTCCCACCCGGCGTCCGCCTGCCCCCCTGGCCCGGAAAAGTCTTCTCTCTTCTCTCACCCGGACACCGCCGCGCTCTCACCTGGCTGGCTCGGAGCGCATGCGCACTGGGCTGCGGAGCTGGGAGTTCCTTGGTTGCTGCATAAGCTGTGGCTGCGCCCAGTCAGATGGTCAGTCAGCACCTGCTACCCTAGCAAGCGCACGGCTCATGCGGCCTCACTAAGTGCATTCTTGCCGCCTCCCCATTCCAGAAGGAGGTTGCAGCGGATGAGCAGACAGGCCTGTGGAGTCGGTGCGTCTCTGATGCCACACCCGCACCTGTAGGAACCCCTCCTCTTGAGCCCTGCCTCACTCTCCACCCCTCTACAGTTCTCCAGAGTGGAAGAAATGATCCGGGCAGGTGGTCTGTTACAACCCATCTTTAATGCAACTAGACAACAGAATGCTTTTCACACTTTCACCAACTCTATAGAGCCCTAAAACCAAAACATGTTCGAAAACAGTGGGAGAACCCAGGATAGAATGGATCGTGGGCATAGAACGAGAGCGTACCTGCATTTAAGTCAGCAGTTCTTGACCGCAGGGGTCACATATCAGATCCTGTGTGCCGTTTACATTGATTCATATCAGCAAGATAATTTTATGGCTGGGGATCACCACAACATGAAGAACTGTAGTAAAGGGTCCCAGCATAAGGAGGACTGAGGGGCACTGCATTACTGTGTGACTTCCCAAAAGAAAACTTCTAAGGCAGAGAGGCTGGCATAGTGAGATGCATCAAACCTCGTGTCTTAGAGCTTTACTGCTGTAAACAGACACCATGACCAAGGCAACTCTTATAAGGACAACATTTAATTGGGACTGGCTTACAGATTAGAGTTCAGTCCATTATCATCAAGGCAGGAACATGGCAGCATCCAGGCAGAGATGGTGCGGAAAGAGTGGAGAGTTCTACATCTTTATCTGAAGGTTGCTAGGAGAAGGATGACTTCCTCCAAGGTCACACGTCCTTATAGTGCCATACCCTGTGGGCCTATGGGGGCCATTTTTATTCAGTCTTGTTTTATATATTCCTGTGAGCTGGCCCTTTTGTGACAGCTTCTACAGAATCAAGAGCCTGGAATATTCTAGCTCATTTCTGCAAACTACACTGAGGCCTGCTATGCCTCACTTGACAAGATCCTGATGATCTTGTAGTGTCAACAAATGTGGGCCCACACCAACCTTCCTTACCTATGTGCCTGGAAACCACTTCTCTTACAGAAACCGAACATGACAAAATGGGGTGTGGATGAAGAGAGGAGATCCCATCCAACTGGTAGCTACCGGTTCAAGCACAGTTCATTTGTTAGCTTAGTCTTCCCAGAGACCTCTATAGGCAGGTTCTCCAGGAAAGAACCAATAGATACCCTATAGACGCATGAGAGGATTTATCATGGAGGCTAAGATCCACAATATGCTGCCAGCAAGACTAGTAACCATGGAAGTCTGTGACATAAGTCAGTCCAAGTCCAAAGGCCTGAGAACCATAATTGCTGAAGATGTAGCTCTTAGTTTTAGGCTGAAGGCCCAAGAAAATGCTAGGAGTTGGGAGGAAAGTGGCCTAAGTTTCAGAGTCTGAGATTCAGAGTATTTGAAGTTCTCCCGGTGAAGAAGAAAAGACTGGTGTCTCTGGCTCTAGAGGACTACACCAGTTTGTCTTCAGCTCTTAAGGCTTACTTAGCCCACTGAGGCAAGTCTTTTCCAGGCCTGCCTCACTTTGCCACACACCTCAGTGGAAGTAGGTGTTGTTTCTTTTTCACAGATGAATATAGCAAGAATCTAGAAAATGAGTGAACTTGCCTAATGACACACAATTTGTAAATGGCAGTTAAGGATCTCATTCTAGGTTACTGACTCCAAACCTTCAAAACTTTGCTTTGGAGATCTACAAATTCTTTCCTATTCCATTGTACATGCCTATTGTATGTAAAGGCATGTACTGCTAATACTAGCCACTCTATCTCTAGAATCCACATGGTGGAAGGAGAGAACTGACCCTTACAAGTTATCTCTGGCCTCCTACCCTACAAATTTCCTGAGATCAAGATTTCAACATAAAGTTTTCCATGTTTCTCTCTGGGACCATACCATCAGTGGTCTCATAGAAAATAAGGGTATAAATAGATTTCGCAGGATGAACTGAGTTAATATTCATGGTGTATATGTAAAAGTATATTACACAGACTGGGACACTCTTACATCGGAAAGAACTTTGTCATTCCTGTCTCATTTCCTCTTTTTCCAATATAAACTCCAAATCAGGTTGAAGGATGTGCTCGGGTGTGCAACTACAAGTACTTTCTAGCACAATGGGGAAAAACACAAAACTATACTGGTCTTACCTAGCCCAGATTGTCCTTGAATCCACTACAGAGTTAGAAGAAGAACTTGAAGATCCTCTGCCTCTAGCTCCTGGTTGCTAGGATTATGGGTAAGTACCCACACTTGATTTGTGGGATGTTGGGGATTGAATCCAGAGCCTCATACACAGTAGGAAATAGCTCTGCCCATTGGGCAGCACTCCTCGAACAGTGTATTTCCTCCTGGTCACTGATGAGACTGTCCCTCTCCAGAGCTTTCTCAGCTTCCTATAAGAGGAACCATATATTTTGTTTGTTTTGCCTTTTGTTTTTGTTTATTTGTTTTTTAAGGCTCCCCTCCTCCCCCCAACTAATACAGGAAAAGCTACCCAGACAGTTTAAAATATCTTACTCTGGAAGTCACTAGAGAGAAAGCAGCCAAGCACACATGCACAAGCAAGCAAACACAGGAAAGATGAATAAAGCTGAAACTTGTTAACAAAATTGTGGCGGGTCTGGGGTTAACATCAGTGACATTGTGAACAGAGAGATAGGTTTATAGGAACTGTCTATCACCTTAGGCCTTGTCACTCCCAAATTCAAGTTTCTATCCCAACACAAGCCATGTTCCATGTTTCCACAAACAGTCTGTTACAGAACTGACCCTCAGAAGAAGTAGCAACATCCACAAGGGCATCATTGTTTGACTACTAACATGGGAAGTCATGACTGCATATGTATCTTCTTAAAGGGTGAAGGTATATTACATAGCATATGATAGCATTACGGATGTAAGGTATCAGAATGTCTTCTGGTACATGAGGGATTTTATAAATGCCAGTAGTAGGGTTTGGTTACTGCCCCAATAAAAACACTTTAAGCACTAACTGGCAAGTATTGTGTTACTAGCTATGAGCAAGACCATCATTTCATGTTTTAGAGTAATGGAGGGAGGAGTCAATAAGAACAGATGAGCCCCTAAGAGGAAGTTGGGGGACAGATGGCTTAATGTGCCACTGTGGGGACCAGTATTCAGATCCTCAGGACCCACATAAAGTCTAGCATGATAGCCCACATTTGTTTTTTGTTTTTTGTTTTTATTAGGTATTTTCTTTATATACATGTCATATGATTTCTCCTTTCCCAGTTTCCCCTCCAAAAAACAAACAAACAAACAAAAACAACAAGAACAAACCCCTGTTGCCTCCCCCCTCCCCATGCTTGCCACCCCACCCTCTCCCACTTATTGGCCCTGGCATCCCCCTACACTGGGGCACAGAACCTTTACAGGGCCAAGGGCCTCTCTTCCCACTGATAATCGACTTTGCAATCCTCTACTATACACATGCTGCCAGAACAATCAGTCCCTCCATGTATAGTCCTTGGTTGGTGGTTGGGTCCTTGGCAGCTCTGAGGGTACTAGTTAGTAATTGTTGTTCATCCTAAGGGGCTGCAAACCCTTCAGCTCCTTTGGCCCTGTCTCTAACTCCTTCATTGGGGACCCTGGATGGCTGTGAACCTCTACATCTGTATTAGTCAGGTACTGTCAGAGCATCTTAGGAGATAGGATAGCTCACATTTGTAATCCCAGTGTTCTTATAGCCAGATGGGAGGAAGAGACCAGTGAATGGCTGGAAACTTAAGGACCAGCTATCTTGTCATACTTGGACACACAACAAAGAGACCCTGTCTCAAATGAATGCATATGTTGTCCTCTGGACTCCATATACATGCTATAACACCTCTCTCTCTCTCTCTCTCTCTCTCTCTCTCTCTCTCTCTCTCTCTCTC
>JADRCD010181881.1:0-15905 GCA_019843815.1 Montemys delectorum
AAAAAAATGGAGATCTTATCACCTAACTCTGCTCCAAAAATAAAAATAAAAAACATTAAAAATACCTAAAGTGTTTCTCCAAGACATACATAGGGGAAAAAATAAAACCGCATTCTTATAGGATAGCAGAGCAGAGCAAATCTTTAAGTTAGTAAACAACATACTGACATTTATATAGCCTGGAAAACAAACAAACAAACATTTTTACAGATATTTTCTCCTTTAATTTTCCCAAGAAAATCTCAGCAACCAAAAAGCCTGTAAGCCACTTTCTGTGTTGTCTCTGCTCCAACTGCGCTAACATATTGTTTTTTCTGCCTTTACCCTGTTCTTTCATACCCTATTCTATTTCCAGTACCGAATACTTTTTTCTACATCCTACAGCTTATGAAAACTACTGTTTTTCCCTTTCCTTTGTGTAGGTCACAGGGAGGTGGGGAAATAAAGGAGTGGGAGGGAGACCGGAGTCCCACCAGAGTTTGGGGGCACTGGCTGGCGTCTAGCTGGGAGAAGCCACTGGATCCCAGTCTGGGGGGGGCGTGTGGGAGGGAACAGCCTCGTGGGTTCTCAGCCTGGACATCCCAGATGCCGCTGGATATCGAGGAAGAGCTGAGAACAAAGTGGGGGGGGGGGCAGAGGACAGCTCAGTCAGCCCCAGGGATGAAGAGAGAAAGGGGCAGGGCGGAGAGAAAGGGGGTGCCACTAGTGGTTCCCTCATGAGCAAGAGTCTTTGGTCCGGTCTTGCTGCTGGAAACATGGGAAGGCCTTAAGATTAGATGCAGCTCTTTAGGGGAAGGCCTAATCCATTGCTCTAGCATGGCTAGTCTAGAAGAAAGGAGGCAGTCCATGGTTTTAAGGGGCTTTATTGTAGAAAACGGAGAGAGAGAGAGAGAGAGAGAGAGAGAGAGAGAGAGAGAGAGACACAGAGAGACAGAGAGAAGATAGAAAAGTAGAGGCTGGCCATGGCCACGTGGAGAGAAGGAAGAAAAGAAGGGGAGAAGCAGAACAAGAGACAGGAGAGCAAGAGTTTAAGAAAGAAAGGAGGAGTCAAGCAGCTCCTTTTATAGTAGGCTGGGCTATCTTGTTCCCAGGTAACTGTGGAGTGGGTCATACCTGGTTGTGGTCAGGTGACTGTGGGGGTGGAATCCAGCCAGAATACTAGGAGTTTGGGGAATTGTCTAAGTGATTGATAGCCACAAGATAATGGAGTTGGAGGGCTCATGGTGTCAGGAATCTATGTCTGGGGGCGTAGCTCACTGTTCTGTCCCTTATAGAGTTTTGTACTGGGTCTCTGGAGTAAGCACTGCTCAACTAGAACACAGACTGCCTTTCATGGTCCAACAGCTTTGTCCCTTTATCTTTATATTTATTTTTTAATCAACTGGGAGTAGTAGTCAGTCCCCAGCTGTCCCTTCCAGGACACCCTACAATCCTGCCTAAGGGACTAAAAAACTTGCACAGACAGACAAGTATGTTTTTATAAATAAAGATTTATTGAAACTTCACCACACTCCTTTATTATAATTGTCATGTCAGCTTTCACACAATATCAAAACATCAACAGAACTGGAGAGTTATATCAGAGCTATTACTCTAAAATATCTAATATCTAGTCCTTTAAAGAAAACATTTGACATCTGTTTTGCTTCATTTTTTAGGTCATCTAAATACCTGAAGCATTCTAAGACACACACCTATAACACAGGTTATAACTTTTTCATGAAACTAAGCTGCTAAGACGTTCCCAAGACACTGATTTAACGTGATTTTCTCACATTAGACCATGACTTTAAGGTCCCAAATCAGCAATAGTACACACTTGGGGTTCACCTGAGTCAAATATGAGAGCACTGTAGCATCACTCACATAGCTGCCTGTCACTCAGAATAACCAGGAGCAGAGATGCCATGAGTGTCACTGACTCCCCTTGAGGGTGCACCAAGTATACTCCCTTTACTTGAAGCTAGAAGTACACCATTCCTTCCATAGTCTCCCCATCACATTCTGGGCAGTCCCTCTGAGTGCCCTGTTCAAGTCTTTTGAAGCATTTATATAGCACTTCCCTTCTTGCCTCAGAATGATGGAGTCACACTGTATGCCCCAAGGCTGATCTCAGTTAGTTTCCTAAGGCCACAAAAGGGATGCTAATTCCTTGCATGAGTGGACCTTCTTCTTGTTCTTCCTCCGGTCCCCCTATCTATCTTTTCCAGTGTCCACGAGTAGAAGGCAGCAGAGGGACAACACCAAAGGAAAGGTCAGAGTCTAGGAGGGCAATGGTAAAAAATGTATCATTCTCCATTTATTATATAAACCCTCAAACAGCAAATTTAATATGGCCAGAAAGCAAATGATCATTCACATTATTCAGTAGTTTATAAAAAAAAGTTCACCATCTACATTAATGACCACCACCAACTTTCAAGAGCATCACTTAGAGATAGTGCTCAGAACAACATAATGGATGCCTCAGGTGATAGTGGAGTTGGCCTTAAATAAATGGTATTAGAAAACCCCCATGATAAGAGGCTCAATGTTGATTCAACAAGAACAGATTCTGAAAAAGCATTTTCATGAGGAATGACAGCACATCTTCCTTTTCCTTATGGTGAAAAGATATAAAGTTAGCCTGAAGTGGCAAACCCAACAAAGAACTTCACAAGCTCTTTCCTAGACTGGACCAGAAAGAGAAGTTGTTAGGAATGATGCAGAGTCTTCAAATGCACTGATTGGAAAATAATAAAGCAGCTAATACTTTCATTGAACTGAGCACAGGGTCCCCAATGAAGAAGAGAAAGGACCAAAGGAGCTGAGAGGTTTGCAGCCCCTTAGGACGAACAACAATATGAACTAACTAGTACCCTCAGAGCTCCCAGGGACCCAACCACCAGCCAAGGACTATACATGGTGGGACTGATTGTTCTGGCAGCATGTGTATAATAGAGGTTTGCAAAGTCGATCATCAATGGGAGGAGAGGCCCTTGACCCTGTGAAGGTTCTGTGTCCCAGTGTAGGGGATTGCCAGGGCCAATAAGTGGGAGAGGGTGGGGTGACAAGCATGGGGAGGTGGGAGGCAACAGGAGTTTGTTCTTGTTGTTTTTGTTTGTTTGCTTGTTTTTTGGAGGGGAAACTGGGAAAGGAGAAATCATATGACATGTAAATAAAGAAAATATCTAATAAAAAATAAAAGAAAAGAAAAAAAGAAAGCAGCTAATAGCTCTTCTCTATCCTGTTCTCAAATTTGCAATAATCTGTGTTATCTAGCCTGAGCCCATTAACTTTTTAATATCCGTTTTAATCAAGCTGTGACTACATACAAGAGCTTCATCTGTCATTTGTATGTGTTCACTATGAAGCATTCCCTGCTGACCATTTGACTAGATCACCTACATTTGGCAACCAATGATCAAATTTAGGGCTTTAAACCTGGCAGAGGCTGCTTGCCATCAGAAGTCTGGGAGTGATTCTGGCTCCTTCACTCACCAGCTGTGTCAGACTGAACAATTCCAACCCTCTGCATCTGTTACTTCAGGTATTAAATTTGCTACACTAACAATTTCCCTATAACAGTATTGCTAGTGTTTAAAGACAGTATGCAATAGGAAATAAATCTAGTTAGCTATGAGCAATTATGGGAAATATAAAGGACCTAGTATTTTATTTTATTTTATTTTATTTACTTATTTTTAACAGACTATAAAATGAAACCTCTTATATAAAGACACTATTTCAAGCCTGTGATGAATATTACCTCATTTAATTAGAAAGCATAGTCTAATTTGATGAATAAAATTAAGGCCAACAGATTTTCTATACGTCATCCAATGTCACAAGCTAATAAAGTAAAAGTGCCAGGATTCAAACCCATTTTTCCTATGCTCTACTGCCTCTGGGAGGAGCTATTAATATCAAGTAATAAGTGGTAATATTTTATTATGATTATTATTATGAAACTGAAACGAAAATAGAAGTAGAACTAAAAATAAGCCATGGGTCTAATGCTTCCCAGCATACCATCTTATCCAGTCATATGTTACCATACCCTACTGAGAGGAGAACCACAGAAAACATAGTTGAACTATGCTTCTTCTGATGAGTGGAATGTTTATCCAAAATACCAGAACTAGAAAGGGGATAACTTTTATCTATAACTGATAATCATTTTAAACAAAACACAATGGGAAACCAGGTCACCTTTCTTTGTTCTTAAATAAATGAGAAATCACCCCACACTCAAACTTCACATAGGTTTGGGGGTCACTGTATTAGGTTATGTAAATAGCAATGTCATGACACCATCTGTATAGTGACCCCACTGGTTATCAGTGTCTGAGAGGAACAGAAAATGTGCTGTGAAAAAAAACCTGCAGTGATGAGAGTTAGGGCTCCTCTTAAACCCTAACTCTACTAAAGCTTCAAACTCCAAAGGCACAGAGTGGTTTCAAGGCTTTCCTCATTCCCTCTCCCCATTATTAGGAAACCTATTCTCCCACTCTGTGGCTCATGGAGACCACAGAAGAGAAGAACCAGACAGGAGCCACTGAGATGACTCAGGAGGTAAAAACACTTGTCTCCCAAGCTGATGACCTAAGTTCTGTCCTTGAGCCCACAGAAAGCTAGATAAGCTAGATGCATGTGATAGCTCACATCAATGACCCCAGCATTCCTAAGGTGACATCAGAGGGGAAGATAAGAGAATCACCCAGAAGCTTTAGAGCCAACTAGCCCAAAGAGTGCAGAGCAGGAGAGACTGTGTCTGAATAAGTTCAAAATAGAAAACTCCTGAAAGTTATCATCTGATGCACACACACACACACACACACACACACACACACACACACACACTAAACAAAAAGACCCAAGCAGGGAGAGTAATATAATTCTTTTGAAGATTCCAAGATTGGTTGCAACTATTCAAATCAGCTGCTAAGGAGAACATACCATTGGATGGGAATGGCTATGTTCCAGTAAACCTATTCATAAATACAGACCATTGCTCAGTGTGGTCCATTGTCTCTGACTCCTGGCACGAATCCTTCTCCCATGTAGGCTCTATCCACTAAACCTGACACCTCCTCTGCATCCAACAAGGGCTTAAGTCTGAGCTCACATAAAGTGTCAGGATCTAGGAATCCCTCCTTCCCCAAACACATGAGAAACATCATGGCTGTTTCATGTCTTTTCCTGTTTGGGCCTCAAAACCTACTTCCCTTCCAATTCAGGTTAGACACTCTCTATCTCTGTCTCTCTCTCTCTCTGTCTCTCTCTCTGTCTCGCTGTCTCTGTCCCTGTCTGTCTCTCTGTCTCTCTCTCTTATCTTCACTTTCTTACTTCATCTTCCCATCTCCAGCATAATCCACAGGCCTGTACCATTTAATACCATGAGCTGTATATGGCTATATTTTCTGTATCTTTGACAATGAACTTATTCAGTACTTGTAACAGAGCTAGAAGTAAATTTTCAAAGGTATGTAGGATCAGTTCTAACCCAAGCCATGCCCACTATTTCAGTGTACAGTGATATTAAAATCTATTATGAATTTTTAGTTCCAGTAAAGCCCAGCTCTTAAATTGTCTGTACCCAAAGATCCATACAAATAAATCTGTGACTTCCCAGTGGTCTTGCCCTTTTATTTGAGCATGCTAAACAATAAACGAATAAGAAAACAGAATTAGAAACAAACCAGATGTCCCTCAACAGAGGAATGGATACAGAAAGTGTGGTACATCTACACAATGGAGTACTACTCAGCTATTAAAAACAATGAATTTATGAAATTCTTAGGGAAATGGATGGATCTGGAGAGTATCATCCTGAGTGAGGTAACCCAAACACAAAAGAACACACATGGTATGCATTCTCTGATAAGTGGTTATTAGCCCAGAAGTTTAGAATACAGGAAGAACAACCCACACACCACAAGAAACTTAAGAAGGAAGACCAAAAGGTGGACATTTCATTCCTTCTTAAAAGGGAGAACAAAATACCCACGGAAGGAATTGCAGAGATTAACTTCGGAACAGACTGAAGAAAGGACAAGCCAGCCTAAATATAGCTATCTCCTGAGAGGCTCTGACAATACCTGACTAATACAAATGTAGAGGCTCACAGCCATTCATTGAACTGAGTACACAGTCCCCAATGAAGGAGTTAAAGAAAGGATTTATGGAGCTGAAGGATTTGCAGCCCCTTAGGACGAACAACAATATGAACTAACTAGTACCTTCAGAGCTCCCAGGGACCCAACTACCAACCAAGGGCTATACATGGTGGGACTGATTGTTTTGGCAGCATATGTATAGTAGAGGATTGCAAATTTGATCAATGGGAGGAATGGACCTCGGCCTTGTGAAGGTTTTGTGCCCCAGTGTAGGGGAATGCCAGGACCAATAAGTGGGAGATGGTGGGGTGGCAGGCATGAGGAGGGGGGAGGCAACAGGGGTTTGTTCTTGTTGTTTTTGTTTGGTTGCTTGTTTGTTTTTTTGGAGGGGAAACTGGGAAAGGAGAAATTTACATGTAAATAAAGAAAATAGCTAATAAAAATATATTTTAATCATAAAAAAAGAAAACAGAATTAAAAATTAACGAAACTCTATTTTGTTTCCAATAAATAAAGGAAAAATTAAGAAAGGGGGCAGAACTCCAGTTCTTGGCAACTACTAAACTCAGCAGAATGCAATCTTCCCTCTTCTACCCATGATCCAACAGGTACTCTCTTCTCTCCTTTGGCCACAGTGGTTGATGATGCACAGAGCAGTAGATAAGATGTGCTTCAAGCCAGATCATGCTGCTCACATGCTTCTCTGGCTGGGAGTAGCAGGGCTACATTAAAACCTGAAGACAGAACCAGAAAGGGAATCCTGATATGGTATAATTAGGGTTCAAATTGCTCTAAGATCCATCTTGGACTATCACAGAAGAAGCTGTGAAAGCAAAGCATGATGCCCAGACAAGGAACATCAGTGTTATCAGAGAATTTTCTAGAAATAAAAACAATTTGAGGGCCTCGTATCAGACATGAAGAATTCAGAACTCTAGGGTAGAACCCAGCAGTTGTATTTAAAACTATTCCTCCATGAGATTCTAATACTCACTGAAGGGTGAGAAACACTGATGTCACTCCTCTAAACCATAGCTTCTTCCCTGGCAGGGAAGAGATAACAAAACCTAAACTTAAGAGCCTTGTAAGAACTGGTGAGAAGAGGAGTGTAAGGACCCGCAGCAAAGTGCACACAAGGAACTGCATCACTGTCTTCTCCCTCAAAAAGTTTTAGAAGAAACAGAGATCTAACTCAGTTAGCAGAAGGCCTGGGTAACATGAGCAAAGCCCTGAGCTTAATCTCTAGCACCAAATAAATGAGGTACTAGACAAAACTTCAGCTCTAGGGGTGGAGGCAGAAGGATCAGAAGTTCAAAGTCATCGCAGCTTTACTACTCCTGGCCATATACCCAAAGAGTTCTATATCCTACACAGAGATATACATGTGTACATACATGTTCTTTGTTGCTAGCTCGTAGAATCAACCTAGATGTCCATCAACTGATGAACAGATAAGATAAAAATGGGGTGCATATACAAATTAAAATTTTATTCAGCTTTCTTCTGTGATAATGTCACTGGTGAAAGTTATTCCCAATAGACAGCTCCCTTCCCATGCCCATATGAGTTTACAAAGAAAAATAAATGAATAAATAAATAAAAGAGAGTGAGTCAGAGACTCGGTAGAAGGAAGAGGTTGGTGGGAGGTAGGTAAGAGAAGATGGGGGAAACATGGGACCAAAATGATTTATGTACATGTATGGAATTATCAAAAAGTAAATTAATTTTTAAAATTAAAAAAACAACAACAACAAAAAACCCTGAAGCTCCATGTCATCCTCAGCTATATAGCAAGTGTGCTAAAATTCCTTTCTTGCAGCAGATATAAAGTTCTACCCATCTCACCAAGGTTTCAGTGACACACTCAGGTACAATTCTAACAAAGTTCAACCTAGAGAACTAATGAGCTTATTAGGCTTGGTTTCAGAGCAGTGGGTGAGGGACGACAGGAAAAGCTTGCATGCTCTTAAAGTAGCCACATTTTAAGGTCTACACTACATCTATGGTATAGATGGAGCCCCTTCTAGTCATTCCCAGCATATATACTCCTAGCCCTTCCTTAAGATCACACCCAATAAGGGAAACTACTGGTTGAGAGTAGGGGCTGGATATTCAGATGAAGGTCTCCCAGCCTCTCCCAGCCCTCTTTGATGGAATACCAACAGTCAACAAACATAGCTGTGATGTGCTTCTGCATCATGAAGATGCTACTAGCATCTTGGAGGGTAGTCCTACCCTCCAAGCAAATTTGAAGTTAGCTTAGCACATACAAGTCCTCATGCAAAATTTTAAAAGCCTTAAAAACCTACACGTTCTATTTGGAATAAGTGAACTTTCCCCTCTTTAATGTATTTATTTATTTCCTCACAGAAACAATAGATGTGCATCTGTTTGGATAAACAAAATAATATATTAGAGAGAGATGAGAAAGATATCACTGCAAGAATGTTTCTCATTGTAAAACATATTGGTCTAGTGAGGTATAAAAGGTTCTTAATTGAGATCTAGGAAACCTATGAAAATCTATGTGTCTTTTCAGTATGGAGCCAGCCACCTCAGTTGTTAGAAGGTAAGCAATTTGGAGTAAGGTTGTGGATCTTAATGTATAAAGATTGTTTCAAGCACCTATATGCCCATGTATATAACACTACTGCTCAAAATGTCTGAGCAACACTCACTTTCTACCCTTTGCCTTACTACATTAACCTCCATCTGGAGGCAGTGAGCAAGCTCTACCATGTACATAAGGAACAGTGAAATCCAGATCCCACACTTATCTATTCCCTAGTTGAGTTATTCTTTGATATTCCCCACAAACACACAAATACACACACACACACACACACACACACACACACACTTGTCTGCCATGTCATTCAAACTTGCAAATTTTGTACCACTCAAATGCAGACAATAGGGGATGTCACTGCCCTATACACAAGATGTTCATTCAGTGACAAAAACCATAGCCAGAGACCTTCTCCCACACCCAAGTGGCATCTCTCTCCTCTGGAGATACTTGATGATTAACTTGAGATATGATAGTAGATACAATTACTCTATACTTAGAACACAAAGAACAGTGCTTAGTTTGACTTTCCTTGTAGCCTAAAAGTCCATCTTTGTCTGGACATTTGTTTCCCATGGCCACTGTAGAGAATTTCCATAAAGTGGTAGATTATCAGCCCATGTTCTGCTAGGAATCTACTATGTGCTTTATTAGATGGAAATCAAGGAAGCAGCACATGTGAGCCTTGTGGAAACTCCAAGGGAG
This sequence comes from Montemys delectorum, assembly GCA_019843815.1. Classification (NCBI taxonomy): domain Eukaryota; kingdom Metazoa; phylum Chordata; class Mammalia; order Rodentia; family Muridae; genus Montemys; species Montemys delectorum. Next base: position 9,373 of record JADRCD010181881.1, read on the forward strand.
AACAGCCTCTTTGCCTTTTCCAGCCTCCAGGCTGTGTACCTTACCTGGCTTTGGCTACTCCTAGCATTGTCAAGGTTAACAGTGCTGCATTTAATTTCAGCTCCAGAATTTGTCTTTTGTATTCAAGTGTATTCGGTGTCTTGTGAAGACACCGTGCTGACATTTAGGACCCAGCTGAGTAGTCCAGAATTTTCTCCCCACCTTAATAACCTTAATAAGTCCCATGTAGGAAGTCCTTTTGCCAGGCAGGCAGCATTTACAGATTGTAGCAACTGGGACTTGCATGGCACTGGGAGCCATGAGTCAACCTGTCATTCAATAACAAATGCCTTTTCTGTTAAACTGATAAATCTTTGCTCCAATAAGTGACAAGTCTTAAGAATGTTGCTTCTCCTAGCATTTGGATAATAAAGATGAAAAATAACCCTCCTAACTGAACATGGTGAGAAACCTTTCTGGGTACCCATGAAGGTTTGAGTGGAAGGTAGATGGTGTTTCTTCCCATTTGTATGCTCAGGCCTCAGATTTTTGCCTGGAACTAACAGGGAGAATAACATCTTCTTGTGAAGACAAGGTGAGTCTGTGTGTGACAAGGGACTAGGATTGCCTTGCACAGCAATAGATCGTTTTCTCAATTTCTTCCCTGTTCAGCAATCACTGTCTGTAGGAAATGGGTTGCTGGGGATAACTTCTTGGACCCAATGAACCTTAGCATTTTGTCACAGGTGCCCTAAGTAAACTCTTCCAATAACACCAGTCATCCTTCAGGGCTCCATTACCAGCCTTCTGTCTCCTCCTCATTCCTGGCCTAGGATGACTTTATTTTCAAGAACACAGGCTGATGTTCAAGTTACCTGTTCCCACTCTTCTTTCTCTCCTTCTGTTTCCCACTCAAGTCTTCTAGTCCCTGAAATATGAGAAATAACAAGAGAAAACTCCTATATCCCCTTCCTCATAAGACTAAAAACAAAGTTTTCATAAAAATAGAACAGCTTGCAGAGCTGGATTGGCTGACTAGAAATTTGCTTTTGCTGTGTCGGTCTCTTTTTCTCCTTTATGCTGACACAACTTGGGCTATTCATAGTCTGGAAGCTGATAAGCACATTCAAGTGTTGTGAAGAATGGATGGTTTATATTGTTATACTGCAGAGACTCTGAGTCCGCTCCAGGCATTTCAGCCTCCAGAATATTATGTTTGCATATTGTCATAACACTAAGATACTGAGTATTTCTGAGTGCAAAGATGGAATGAGGGTGCTAACACATAATTCCTGAAATTCCCCATCTTTATTTAACATATGAAGACAAAGACTTGGGAACCTTCAAAGATTTGATCAAGATTCCACAGCTTAATAAATGCAAACCTTCATTGTGTTGGGTTAAAATGCATCAGACAGAGACCAATAAGCCCAAGGTTTTACTGGTTCAGTGTATGACTATTAGAACAACATTCTCCTTCTGGGGCTTAGCTCTCAAGCTCTGACTTGACAGTCTCCAGTAATCACCTCCCTGTAGCTATAATTTGATACTGATGCATATATGCAAACACATAGACACTCTCTGAGAACCCTGAAAACTGCAGCTGCACACATCCCATTTCTTTGCCAGGGATCCATGAGTAATAAATAAGTAAATAAATAAATAAATAAATAAATAAATAAATAAATAAAATATCAGCCAATATCTTCTTCCTAGGCACAAGGGAACTAGAAGCATTTGAAGAGCTGTTACATTATTAAGGGAAGATGGGGTTTGCCTATTGAGAACAGGTGGACACAGTGTACAAAGAAACTTACAAAATGAAGGACCACTAGCAGCACCAATAACTCAGATCTTTTCCCCTTGTAAGTAGTGTTCTCATCTCTAATGCTTGTAAAACTTACGTTGAAAGCCCATCTAAATATTCATGAATACAGATGTACATACACAGAGGCTTGTATTGATTTTCTCCCAATGGAAGCATTTCCTACTAAAGGTATATTCTCTAAGACTTAGGAAGTAAAAACAAAAAACAAAATAAAACAAAGCAAACAAACAAATCTTATGAGTTTCAGGAGGCTACTGAAACTCACATGGTACAAAAGACCCCATCTTAAGGTTATATGAGCACTAAAACATGGCTGCACAGAGGAGACACTCTGAGTGGACATTCTAACTGAAAGTCCTACAGAGAGAGTTAAGGATGCAACTTCTGAGAGTTGTTACCTACATTGAGGTGGACTATTCAGAGATACAATGGCCTTCAAGTTACCATGGTCTTGTAAGTAGTCTTTCACTCATGCAACTGTAGTAAACCCAGTTACCTCAATGGCTCACTGAGATGGACTTGCATAGTCATTTCTTTGGTCTGTCACTGGTTTCCTACCTGGAATAAATAGATACTCTTTCATGCTCCCTCAAGAAAAGCCATATAACAGTATATCTCATATTAACCATTAATCTGATTCTAAAATGAGCTTTAAAAGTAATAGCAAAATGTTCTTCTGGGTCCTCAGAAAATCCTTTGTACCTGGCTGCAACAATTGGTTACCAGAGGCATTGGGCATGGTGAAGTAGTTTTAGCTGTCTGTGTTTTATGGGCTATCTCACTGAGTAGGAATACTAGAAAAGGGCAGAACACTTTGATAAATGCTTAATGTAAAACATGATCACAATCTGAAAACCCAGAAATGAGTGTAACACAACAGAAGCCCTTATATAAATGTTTTCACGACCTCATAGCTTATTTCTCTTTCAAAACAAGCTATGGGTATGACTAGCATGTTTCACAGCAAGCTAAAATGCAGAGGTAGTTTTCATATTGCATGAATTTACTGTGCCCATGACTGTTCACAGACTACCTGTTACATCCCATGCATGTCAACTTGGAGAAAGGTAAAAATGGTCTTTTATGCACTGAGAAATGTCTTATTAATGTGGAAGAAAAAGAATGCTTAATGGTGGTTGTATCAGATAGGATGCCATCACTGAAGTAACATGTTCTGCCCAACAAAATTTAATAGTAAGTTCAAGTGGACAGAACTGTGGAGAATAGTGGAATAGTGACACTCTACTACATGTCTCTCAGAAAGTCAAGTTTTGATAACCAGGAATACAGAGAAATACATAGTACAAAGAGATATAAGAATGTATGAGTCATCTTAAGAATGTAAACTAATATAGCATGGAATACTGACCAGCACGGTTGGCATGGAGTATGGGAATATTGATAGTGGTATGATGATGAGAAAAGTTTAAATCAAATTCCTTGGATGCTTGAGATGTTACCTGAGATATGCTTGAGGTGATACTTAAGAGAAATCTGAAGATAACCCCCCCCCCGAAAACAAGCCACAGAAAATATTTTATGATTGCAGCAATACTCCAGTAGGATTAGTCTCCCTAGAAAGGTCAACATGGACAAAGGGAAGACTCAAAGAAGGAAAGCAAGTGTGGCAAATGACTCTGTTGTGATGTGGACAAGAGGATGGAGAAACAAGGACAAGCCAAAGACCCAGAGAATTGATGGGCAGCTAAGGTGACATTGGTGCCCAGTTTCTCTCTCCCCATATGAGAGGTCTCCCCAGAATCATATGTTCTGTATAAGCAAAGAGAATTGAAGAGAATGCACACCAACAATAACATGGAAGAAGCCAACTGCCTAGACAATGTTTGTAATTTAAGAACTATCGCTTAAGGTTCAAATCATTACAAGAAAACTAGCAACATGCAAAGTGAAGGTCAAGACACACAGAGAGAATAACTTGTTCCACACAAATGAGGACCATTTGGGATATTACATGGCTGTTTAGAATAATGTTCTGAAAGGATTCAGAAAAGTGACAGACAAAAAGAAAAATTCTTCAAAAATAGCTATAAGGTCAACAGCTAGTAGTATAATGCTCAGTGACACAGGCCTTGCTTGTCATGCTCAAGGCCCTGAGTCTAACATTCATTAGCACTAAATAAATAAGCCAACAAGCAAATAACAATGATGTTAAAAATATCCTAGAAAATACATCACTAGGAAAATAAAATTTGAGCAAAACTTAGGAGTCATGGAAGATTATCTTAGGAGGTTGTGATCACTGATGGCTTTATTAAGGTAAAGGCAGAAATATGGTAAGTTGAGGGATAGAAGTCTATCATAGGTGTTAAATTTTGTGAAGTCTGGGAAGGAGGATGTAGTAGAAGATGCTCAAAGAAAGGTTTGAAAGTTAGACCAGTCACTAGCCAGCCTGTTAACTTGGGGAGCTGTCTATGCTTAGACACTACAACGGGACTGCATAGGGAAGGCTCTTGGAGAGGTCTCTCAGGAACTGGGCCAATTCTAAACTTCTCAGCAATACTTACACTGATCTGCTGCCATGTGTCTGCTGTGTGATAGTAAGTTTGAGGTTGCTATGGTCCACAGGGATAGTAGGAGGAGACATAGACACAGCAGAAGAAAGCTCGGATAGGCTAGAATCCCCCATCTTTCTGATTTTGACTGTCACCACCAGTAAACCACAGCAGTCCTCAGGGAACAGTGGCCACTAGCTCACCTCTGACCTTCCAGCTCTTACAGACACATCTCTATTGGGCCACACCTAATCCACACCTTAAGGGAAATTCCTACTTAACCATCTGGATAGGGCACAAATCACCAGAACGGTCCAAACTCTGGCTGATAAAATCTTGAAAGAACAGGAAGAAAAAACTAACTGTAGAAAATTATTGTTAAATTAAAGATAAAGTCTTCAGATTAAAACAACACAACAAAGCGTAGATTATAGTTTTTAAACATCCATAGTTAACACATCTTTGTGAAATTTCAAAGCATATGATCATAATTAGATGCTCATCTGTGCTCCCACAAACAATAAATCACATAAAAATGACAGCAGCTGTCTCTAAATACCTTGTCAAAATGATGTGATGCCTTCACAGCTCTCATGCACAATGACATAGAACCTTGATTCTATACCTGTCAAGTGCAAGGGCAAGATAAAGTCGTTTAGAAATGCTAATGTCAAGGTATCTAGAAGTCTATTTTCAATGTAGACTTTCAGTAAAAGTCAGAGATTTTCTAACATCATAAAAAGTCTAATGTGAGACATTTGAGATGTGTCACCACCCAAGTATCAAAGAAGAACCTTCCAAGATAATGACTTGACAAATTGGACCTACCTGTGCATATGTGAACAGGAAGACAGTGGACTTCCACATATCTATCTTTACAAGGAGTAGGTATATTCTGAACTGAGGGAAATGATCCATCATGGAAGTAATAAATAAAAAAAAAAGTTTATCATACAATATTGTGGTCCGCGCTATTTTCCCACCGGCAGGAACACACGGACACACACAGAATCCTTCTGCAGCAAACCTTTATTACCATGTGGCAAGGAGAGGGTGAGCCCTGGAAAATGCACTGCTTATATACACCCTGGAGCGGTGTGTTCACCTCTGATTGGCTGTTTGCTCATTACCTCATAAGACGCCTCAGGATAGGCTGTGACTTGGCACTCTCTGGCCCTAGGCACATGCACAGACTACTTGTTACAGGGAAAAGACACCGGATGCCGGCGCCATCTTGTAATGGTGGCTGCTAGCTCGGGTGCGGTTCTCTACATCTCCCCCTTTTTGTTTTAAATGATAGGCTCTGGCCAATGCCCCATGTCTTAAGCTAGCTGATGTGCTGTCCATTACCAGCACCAAGAGATCGGTGGGATCCTTTGGATCACTACTCATTGGTGTGCTCCTGGTTTATGGCATCAGCCTAATCCCATCGTAGGGGCCAAAGGCAGCGGGCCTCGAGGACTTATGGCAGTTTGACTCACTCTCCCGTGTGCAATGGGATAAGACCCCATGGGGTGCAAGAGCTAAGTCTCACTGACCATTAGCCTTTGAGTGTTTATTTTGTTCTTAACATGCTGAGCCAAATATCGGGAGAGGCTCCTTGCTCTAGCACAGCAAGTGCTTGGGCAATTACTACCTTGTCACATTTTTGTTGGGCTCTGAGCTTGCAAACCATTTAGAGAAAAACACTAAGCCAGCACACAAGGCAACACTAAACAGGCCAATCCCTACCCACTCCTTAAAGAAAGAAAAGGCTGAAGAAATCCAAGAGGAGAGTCCTTCAGTCAGTGATAGGTCCACTTGTGTCGAGTTGATGGCTACTACTGCCACTCGCAATGATTCAAGGGTCTCATCAAATCCCTCCGACCAATTCCCTGCAAGATATAAAGATAATTTTCTAGACAAGTTAGCTGCCTGTGTGTAATTATCATACTGCACGCTGGTAATGCACAGGGCGCCCAATCTTCTTTCCCACCCCAATTGGGCTAATGGGAAAAGAATATCCAATCTTTCTTCTATTAAATCAATGCGCTGATTGACCACCATCAGCCCGCCTTTTAATTGGGCACTAGCAGAAGTATGATGGTCGACTGCGTCTGCCACCATTGCAGATAGTTGATTTAAAACTGTGCCTGTTTGGACTGAGGTAGACATGGCGATCCCAATGGCAGTAGCTGCAACCGCAGTGACAGAGATCGCCGTTATAATGGCTG
>JADRCD010181884.1:0-20654 GCA_019843815.1 Montemys delectorum
AAAAAAAAAAAAAAAAAAAACTCCAAAAAACAACAAGAACAAATCCCTCTTGCCTCCCCCCTCCCCATGCCTGCCACCCCACCCTCTCCCATTTATTGGCCCTGGAATTCCCCTACACTGGGGCACTGAACATTCACAGGGCCAAGGGCCTCTCCTCCCATTGATGATTGACTTTGCAATCCTCTACTATACACATTCTGCCAGAACAATCAGTCCCACCATGAATAGTCCTTGGTTGGTGGTTGAGTCCCTGGGAGTTCTGAGGGTACTAGTTAGTTCATATTGTTGTTCATCCTAAGGGGCTACAAACCCTTCAGCTCCTTTGGTCCTTTCTCTAGCTCCTTCATTGGGAACCCTGTACTCAGTTCAATGAATGGCTGTAAGCCTCTACATGAAATTCTTAGGGAAATGGATAGATCTGAAGAATATCATCCTGAATGAGATAACCAAATTACAAAAAAACACACATGTTATGTACTCTCGGATAAGTGGTTATTAGCCCAGAAGTTTGGAATACAGGAAGAACAACCCACAAATCACAAGAAACTTGAGAAGAAGGAAAACTAAAATGTGGACATTTCATTCCTTCTTAAAAGGATATATTATTTCACATAGCTGGTAATAGAGTTAGAAAACTCATTATCTGAAGATATGAATGGCTCTCAACCCCTGTCTACACCTAGAATTGACAGCAGTGGATCCACAACCCTCTCAGCCCCTTCTCTGCAAGCTGAGAGCCTGCCTTCAGGGAGTGCTTAAACCCAGGGACTCAGGTGAGATCTGCCATTTTCTCTCTGGTGACTTTCTAAGGTGGGACCAGCCTGGAGGCACAGATCTCACAAGTCACAGGGCAGCCTGGTCAGGATAATTTCTACCTCAGACCACACTTATGAGGGACAACAGTCGCACAGCCCTCTCTGAACCTTTCCTACAAGTGGAGATCCTGTCTCCAAGGTGTGCTCTGGCCAAGGACTCAGGACAGACAACTGATCCACAGCCATCTGAGCCAGGGATTTACCAGAGGAGAGCTTATTTCCCAGAAGTACTGACACCAGATTACAGACCTACAGGAGAAACAAGATCTAGTCAGAGATAACAAGAACATCTAACACCAGAGATCAAGAGATGGTGAAAGGAAAACATGAGAATTCTACCAATAGAAACCAAGACTACTTGGCTTCATCAGAACCTAGTACGCCCACCACAACAAGTCCTGGATATCCCAAAATACCAGAAAAACAAGATATGGATCTAAAATCATATCTCACAATGGTGCTAGAGGAATTTAAGAAGGACATGAATAACTCCCTTAAAGAAATACAGGAGAACACAGATAAAGAGGTACAAGCCCTTAAAGAGGAAACAAAAAAATCCCATAAAGTATTACAGGAGATCACTAGTAAATAAGTAGAAGCCCTTTAAGAGAAAACACAAAAATCCCTTAAGGAATTACAGGAAAACACAAACAAATAGGTAAAGGAATTGAGCAGAACAATTTAGGACCTAAAAATGAAAGTAGAAACAGTCAAAAAATCACAAAGAGAAACAACTCTGAAGTTAGAAACCTTAGGAAAGAAGTCAAGAACCATAGATGCAAGCATCACCAACAGAATACAAGAGATAGAAGAGAGACTCTCAGGGGCAGAAGACACCATAGAAAAGATTGACACAACAGTCAAAGAAAATGCAAAATTCAAAAAGTTCCTAACCCAAAACATTCAGGAAATCCAGGACACAATTAGAAGACCAAACCTAAGGATAATAAGTATAGAAGAGAGTGAAGATTCCCAATGTAATGGCCAGTAAATATCTTCAACAAAATTATAGAAGAAAACTTCCCTAACCTAAAGAAAGGGATGCCCATGAACATATAAGAAGACTATAGAACTCCAAATAGACTGGACCAGAAAAGAAATTCGTCCAGCCACATAATAGTTAAAACACCAAATGCACAAAACAAAGAAAGAATACTAAAAGCAGTAAGGGAAAAAGGTCAAGTAACACATAAAGGCAGGCCTATAAGAATTAAACCAGACTTCTCACCAGAGACTATGAAAGCTAGAAGATCCTGGGCAGATGTCATACAGACCCTAAGAGAACACAAATGCCAGCCTAGACTACTATACCCAGGAAAACTCTCAATCACCATAGGTGGAGAAACCAAAGTATCCCATGACAAAACCAAATTCGCACAATATATTTCCACAAATCCATCCCTTCCAAGGGTAATAAATGGAAAACTCCACTACAAGGAGGGGAACTACATCTCTGAAAAAGAAAAAATGTAATCTTTCAACAAAACAAAAGAAGATAGCCACATGAACGGATTCCAGCTCTAACAACAAAAATAACAGGAAGTAATACTTTTCCTTAGTATCTATTAATATTAATGAACTGAATTCCCCAATAACAGGACATAGAATATCAGAATGGCTACATAAAAAGGACCCAACATTTTGTTGCATACAGGAAACCCACCTCAGTGACAAAGATAGACACTACCTCAGAATAAAAGGCTGGAAAACAATTCTCCAAGCCAATGGTCTCAAGAAAAAAGCTGGAGTAGCCATTCTAATATCAAATAAAATTGACTTTCACTCTAAAGTGATCAAAAAAGATAAGGAGGGACACTTCATATTCATCAAAGGTATGATCTACCAAGATGAACTCTCAATTCTGGACCTCTATGCTCTAAAACAAAGGACATCTACATTCATAAAAGAAACTATACAAAAGCTCAAAGCACACATTGCACTGCACACAATAATAGTGGGAGATTTCAATGCCCCACTCTCTGCAATGGGCAGATCATGGAAACAGAATCTAAACAAAGACACAGTGAGAATAACAGAAGTTATGAAACAGATGAATTTAACAGATATCTATAGAACATTTTATCCTAAAACAAAAGGCTATCCCTTCTTCTCAGCACCTTATGGAACCTTCTCCAAAATTGACTATATAATTGGTCACAAATCAGACCTCAACAGATACAAGAAGACTAAAATAATTCCTTGTATCCTATCAGATCACCATGGGCTAAGGCTGCTCCTCAATAACAACATAAACAATAGAATGCCCACATACACTTGGAAGCTTTACAACACTCTACTCAATGATAACTTGGTCAAGGAAGGAATAAAGAAAGAAATTAAAGTCTTTCTAGAGTTTAATGAAAATGAAGCCACAACATATCCAAACTTATGGAGCATAATGAAAGCAGTCCTAAAAGGAAAACTAATAGCCTCAAGGGCAATTCTTCAGCACATCTGAAAACTTTAGAACAAAATGAAGCAAATTCACCCAAGAGGAGTCAAAGGCAGGAAGTAATCAAACTCAGGGCTGAAATCAACCAAGTGGAAACAAAAAGAACTATGCAAAGAATCAACCAAACCAGGAGCTGGTTATTTGAGAAAATCAACAAAATAGATAAACCTTTAGCTAGACTAACTAGTGGGCACAGAGACATTATCATAATTAACAAGATCAGAAATGAAAAGGGAGACATAACAACAACAGACACTGAGGAAATCCAAAAAATCATGAGATCCTACTACAAAAGGTTATACTCAACAAAACTGGAAAACCTGGATGAAATGGACAATTTTCTAGACAGATACCAGGTACCAAAGTTAAAGCAAGATCAAATCAACGATCTAAACAGTCCCATATCTGCTCATGAAATAGAAACAGTCATTAATAATCTCCCAACCAAAAAAGCCCTGGATCAGATGGGTTTAGTGCAGAGTTTTATCAGACCTTCAAAGAAGACCTAATACCAACACTTCTCAAACTATTCCACAAAACAGAAACAGAGGATACTATACAAAATTTTTCTACAAGGCCACAATTACTCTTATACCTAAACCCCATAAAGACCTAACAAAGAAAAAAAAGTTCAGACCAATTTCCCTTATGAATATCGATGCAAAATACTCAATAAAATTCTTGCAAACCAAATCCAAGAACACATCAAAATGATCATCCATCATGATCAAGTAGACTTCATCCAGGGACGCAGGGAGAGTTCCATATTTGGAAATCCATCAAAGTAATTCACTATATATACAAACTCAAAGAAAAAAACCATATGATCATCTCATTAGATGCTGAGAAAGCATTTGACAAAATCCAACATCCCTTCATGATAAAAGTCTTAGAAAGATCAGGAATTCAAGGCCCATACTTGAACATAGTAAAAGCAATATACAGAAAAGCATTAGCCAACATCAAACTAAATGGAGAGAAACTTGAAGCAATCCCACTAAAATCAGGGATTAGACAAGGCTGCCCACTCTCTCCCTTCCAATCAATATTGTACTTGAAGTCCTCGCCAGAGCAATTAGGCAACAAAAGGAGATCAAAGGGATACGAATTGGAAAGAAGTCAAATTACCACTATTTGCTGATGATATGATAGTATACTTAAGTGACCCCAAAAATTCCACCAAAGAGCTCCTAAACCTGATAAACGACTTCAGTAAAGTAGCTGGATATAAAATTAACTCAAGCAAATCAGAGGCCTTCCTCTACACAAAGGATAAACAGTCTGAGAAAGAAATTAGGGAAACAACACCCTTCACAATAGTTACAAATAATATAAAATACCTTGGTGTGACTCTAACTAAGCAAGTAAAAGATCTGTTTGACAAGAACTTCAAGTCTCTGAAGAAGGAAATTGAAGAAAATCTCAGAAGATGGAAAGATCTCCCATGCTCATGGATTGGCAGGATTAATATAGTAAAAATGACCATCTTACCAAAGGCAATCTACAGATTCAATGCAATCCCCATCAAAATTTCAACTCAATTCTTTACAAACTTAGAAAGAGCAATTTCTAATTTGCAAATTCATCTGGAGCAACAAAAAAGCCCATGATAACCAAAACTATTCTCAACAATAAAGGAACCTCTGTTGAAATCACCATCCTGGACCTTAAGCTGTACTACAGAGCAATTGTGATTAAAAAAAATAAAATAAAATAAAAACTGCATGGTATTGGTACAGTGGCAGGCAGGTGGATCAATGGAATAGAATTGAAGACCCAGAAATGAGCCCATACACCTATGATTTTTGACAAAGAGCTAAAACCATGCAGTGGAAAAAAGACAGCATTTTCAACAAACTGTGCTGGCTCAACTGGTGGTTAGCATGTAGAAGAATGCAAATTGATCCATTCCTATCTCCTTGCACAAAGCTCAACTCCAAGTGGATCAGGGACCTCTACATCAAACAAATACACTGAAACTAATAAAAAAGAAAGTGGGGAAGAGCCTTGAGCACATAGGCACAAGAGAAAATTTCCTGAACAGAATGCCAATAGCTTATGCTCTAAGATCAAGAATTGACAAATGGGACCTCATAAAGTTGCAAAGTTTCTGTAAGGCAAAAGACACTGTCAATAGGACAAGATGGCAACCAACAAATTAGGAAAGGATCTTTATCAATCCTATATCTGATAGAGGGTTAATATCCAATGTATACAAAGAATTCAAGAGATTTGACTCCAGAGAACCAAATAACCCTATTAAAAACTGGTGTACAGAGCTAAACAAAGAATTCTCAACTGATAAATAGTGAATGGCTGAGAAGCACCTAAAGAAATGTTCAACATCCTTAGTCATCAGGGAAATGCAAATCAGAACAACCCTGAAATTCTACCTCACATCAGTCAGATTAGCTAGGATAAAAACTCAGGTGATAGCAGATGCTGGAGAGGTTGTGGAAAAAGAGAAACACTCCTTCATTGCAGGTGTGATTGCAAGCTAGAACAACCACTCCGGAAATCAGTTTGGCCATTCTTCCAGAAATTGGACATAGTTCTTCCAGAAGACCCAGATTTACCACTCCTGGGCATATACCCAGAAGATGCTCCAACATGTAATAAGGACACATGGTCCACCATGTTCATAGCAGCCTTATTTATAATAGCTAGAAACTGGAAACAACCCAGATGTCCCTCAACAGAAGAATGGATACAGAAATTGTGGTACATCTACACAATGGAGTATTACTCAGCTATGAAAAACAATGAATTTATGAAATTCTTAGAGAAATGGGTGGATCTGTAGAATATCATCCTGAGTTAAGTAAGCCAATCCCAAAAGAACACACATGATATGTACTCTCTGAGAAGTGGTTATTAGCCCAGAAGTTCAGAATACACGAAGAACAACCCACAAACCACAAGAAACTCAAGAAGAAGGAAGACCAAAATGTGGACATTTCATTCCTTCTTAAAATGGGGAACAAAATACCCACGGAAGGAGTTGTAGAGACTAACTATGGAGCAGAGGATGAAGGAAGGACAATCCAGTTGATATAGCTGTCTCCTGAGTGGTTCTGACAGTCCCCTACTAATACAGAAGTAGAGGCTCACAGACCTCTATTGAACTCGAGGAGTTAGAGAAAGGATCAAAGGAACTGAAGGGTTTGCAGCCCCTTAGGATGAACAACAATATGAACTAACTAGTACCCTCAGAGCTCCCAGGGACTCAAACACCAACCAAGGACTATACATGGTGGGACTGATTGCTCTGATAGCATGTGTACAGTAGAGGATTGCAAAGTCAGTCATCAGTGGGAGGAGAGGCCCTTGGCCCTGTGAAGGTTCTGTGCCTCAGTGTTGGGGAATGCCAAGGCCAATAATTGGGAGAGGGTGGGTGGCAAGCGGGGGAGGGGGCAACAGAGGTTTATTCTTATTGGTTTTTTGTTTGTTTGTTTGTCGTTTTTTTGGAGGGTAAACTGGGAAAGGAGGAATCATATGACATGTAAATAAAGAAAAAATCTATTAAAAATGAAAGAGATTTGAAGATATGAATGAGCTAACATAATGAAGATATGTAGAGTTCAAACAGATAGGTTAAATAAATTCAAAATTATTTAACTTTATTATTTTTTAAAATAAAGAGTTAAAGTACTTTAGTAGCATCTTTCTAAAATGAGAGGGTTAGGCTTTAGCTTAGTCAGATGCTCCACAACTTGCTGATCAAACTGAAGGCCCAGAGTTCTATCTCTAGAACTGAAGAAAAAAGGGGGCGGGGGAGAGGCAGATAAACTTAAGGTTATTTGGTGATAATAGGCCTTCAAATATATTAGAAAGTGTATAATATATATACTAAAATTGGTGGAGGCATGAAATGACCCAGTGGCTAAGTGTTTACATCTGTTACACAAATAAAGAGATCGGAATCAGGATTCCACAAATCTATATAAATGTTGGGTGAATGTCAGAGGCTTACACTTCTGGTCTTACTAGGCAGAAAGAGCATATCACTTGTTAATGAGTAACTGAAACTCCATTATACAATGTACCACTCTCATCTATTGATGGACATGAATGTCCAGTCCTCATCTTGTTTTCGGCACACTGTATGGGGATGTACAGTCAGCAGTCATGGCATTGCTGGGTTACAGTGTTGTGCAATTTAAATAAGCCATGGCACTTCATTCCCTGATAGCTCTGTTGTATTCATGCCTCTTTATGTTGTACAATAGGACAAGTTTCAATATATCCTTGTCAACATATTTTGTTTGATTTAATGGTAAGTATGAACTAAATCTTATTGTAGATTTCATTTTTATTTTCTTAATGCTTCATATGACAGAGCAGTGTTTTCTGTGCTTAATGGCTGCTTATATATATTCTGTAAGGAAATATATGTTCAACCTGTTGTATTTGTTCAAGTCTAGTTGTCTATTTTTCTGTTTAGAAATTTTCTGTATGTTCTAGATACCAATTCCTATTTGAAATATGACTTATATGTTTATTTTTCATCATTTGTTATGAAATCTTTAAATAAGCTTATGCTATCCAATTTGTCTATTATCTTTTAATTATCCACAGTTTTGGTGTCATATCCAATGTGGCATCAGCAAATCTAGTATCTTATAGCTTGATGCTTGCTTTCCTCTAGTTTATATTATACATATATATTTATCTATCATTTTGAGATATGCATTGCCTGTACAACTGGGTAAGGTTACAACTTTATTCTTTAATGTATGCTTACCCACTTTTAGTAAAAGCTTAAAATATTTTCACTGAAAAGTGATGCTACAAATTCTCAAAAATAATTTGAGAGTATATGTATGGATACTTGAATTTATATTCTGTTTTGTTAATCTATATGTCTTTTTGACATTAATTATTATTAATTATTAATTATTTTAGTGATTGTTGCTTTGTATAAAATTTACAAAAAAGAAAATAGTGGTCCATATTAGAAAGAAGATGAATAAAACTGGATAATATATATTCCAGTTTTATTTATCTTTATCAACATTGATTTGACTCTGTAGAGTGCCTTACAATTGTAGGATGACATTGTTCATTTCTCTTACCTATTTCTGTTTGGATTTTGCTTTGAGTCTATAGATCACTGTGGTTGGGATTGACATCTAAACAATATGAGATATTCTAAATCATGATAATTAGCTATGTTTTCATTTGTTTCTTTAATTACTTTTAGTAATATGTTATAACTTTGCTTATACAGATCTTTTACTCCTTTATTTTAATGTTCTGTCATTTAGTTCTATGTGAAACAAATTGCTTTAAATTTATACATGATTCACTATTGGAGAATATTAGTAATTTATGATTTCTTCTTTCTTCTTTGTCCATCTATACAAGGTTGTTAGAATGCTGCTAATCATATAGAAAACTGAATTTAGTTTCAAGTTTTTGACATTTCTTAGTATTTATTATTTAATTTACATTTCTATTGTTCCTTACAGTTTTTGTATTCAATTTCTTTGTGGTTAAGAGTTACTGAATAATTCTTTAGGTGCTTCTATGTTCAAAATCCTTAGTCATCAGGGAAATGCAAATCAAAACAACCCTGAGATTCTACCTCACACCAGTCAGAATGGCTAAGATCAAAAATTCATGTGACTGCAGATGCTGGAGAGGTTGTGGAGAAAGAGGAACACTCCTTCATTACTGGTGGGATTGCAAGTTGGTACAACCACTCTGGAAATCAGTTTGGCAGTTCCTTAGGAATTGGACACAGTTCTACAGGAGGACCCAGCTATACTACTCCTGGGCATATACCCAGAAGATGCTCCAACATGTAATAAGGACACATGCTCCACCATGTTCATAGCAGCCATACTTATAATTGCCAGAAACTGGAAACAACCCAGATGTCCCTCAACAGAGGAATGAATATAAAAAATGGGTATAAGTACTCCATTTACACAATGGAGTACTGCTCAGCTATTAAAAACAATGAATATATGAAATTCTTAGGAGAATGGATGAATCTGGAGAATATCATCCTAACCCAATCACAAAAAACCACACTTGTTATGCACTCTCTGAGAAGTGGATATTAGCCCAGAAGCTCAGAATACACAAAATACAATCCACAAACCACAAGAAAATCAAGAAGAAGAAAGACCAAAGTGTGGATACTTCATTTCTTCTTGAAAGGGGGAACAAAATACTCATGGAAGGAGTTGCTGAGACTAACTATGGAGCAGAGACTGAAGGAAGGACAATCCAGAAACTGCCCCACCTGGGAATCCTCCTCATATTCAATCATCAAACCCAGACACTATTGTGGATGCCAGCAAGTGCTGGCTAACAGGAGCCTGATATAGCTATCTCCTGAGAGGCTCTGCCAGTGCCTGACTAATACAGAAGTAGAGGCTCACAGCCATTCATTGGACTGAGCATAAGGTCCCCAGTGAAAGAGCTAGAGAAAGGACCCAAGGAGCTAAAGGGTTTGCAGCCCCTTAGGACGAACAACAATATGAACTAACTAAGTACCCTCAGAGCTCCCAGAGATTAATCCACCAACCACAGAGTATACATGGTGAGAGTAATGGCTCCAGCAGCATATGTATTGCAGAGGATGGCCTAGTTAGTCATTAATGGGAGGAGAGGCCCTTGGTCCTGTGAAGGTTGCATGTCCAGGGCAGAGGAATGACAGGGCCAGGAAGAAGGAGAGGGTGGGTTAGTGAGCAGGGGAGGGGGAGGGAACAGGTTTTTTGTTTGTTTGTTTATTCTGTTTTGCTTTGTTTTTGTTTTTGTTTTTTTTTGTAGGGAAAACTGGGAAAGGCAATATCATTTGAAATGTAAATAAATAAAATAATAAAAAATAAAATAAAAAAGAGTTACTGATTAAATATTTTAATTTCTCTTATTCTCTCAAATGAAATAAAAATATTGAATATATTAGAAAGAGATGCTGAACCACTAAATTTAAGATACATTGGCTTTTAAATTCATAACCCTTTAAATTATATTGCTTTCAAATCACGTAGAAAACTAAACTTTGAAAGGGTATAATCACTAGTTCTTCTTAATTCCCATGAATTTACCTATATTCCAAAGACTGCCCCACCTGGGGATCCATTCCACATACAGTTACCAAACCTAGACACTATTGTGGATTCCAAGAAGTACTTGCTGATAGGAACCTGAGATAGCTGTCTCCTGAGAGGCTGTGCCCGTGCCTAACAAATACAGAAATGGATGCTCACAGCCATCCATTGGATTGAGCACAGGGTCCGCCATGGAGGAGTTAGAGAAAGAACCCAAGGACCTGAAGGGGTTTGCAGGCCCATAGAAGGAACAACAATGTCAACCAACCTGCCGCCTCTCCTCCCCTGCCCCCGAGCTCCCAGGGATTAAATCACTAACCAGAGTACACATGGCGGGGTGGGGGAGAGACCCATGGCTCCAGCCTCATATGTAGAAGAAGATGGCTTTGTTGAATATCAATGGGAGGAGAGGCCTTGGTCCTGTGAAGCCTCGATGCCCCAGTGTAGGGGAATGCCAGGGCAGGGAGGTGGTAGTGGGTAGGTTGGTAGGTGTGCACCCTCATAGAAGCAGGGGGAGAGAGGATGGGTTAGGGATGTCCAGAGGGGAAAGTGGGAAAGGTTATAACATTTGAAATGTAAATAAAGAAAATATCCAATAAAAAAGAAAATTTTCCGTATTGACTTTGTTGAATGGCTGTGTCTTCACTTCACCAGTATTTCAGTGGACTTTCTGAAGGTGAAGAGCAGGAGTAAAGACCATCACGGACTTCTGCTTATCTAGGAAGGCCTTCCATTTTCTCTCGTGTGTAGAAGACAGTTTTTGTTTTGTTTTCTGGATTTCTTGGTGAATCGATTCTTCCTTCTTCCCTTCTCCCGTCCTTTACTTACATTCTCTTTTATATACTTTTACAGATTAATTATTTACGTTGCTAATGTGTGTATGTCTATTTGTATATGTGAGAACACACACCTGTTTGTGCATGAATGCAATTGCTGGAGGAAGACATTGAGTAGTTTTCTCTACCGCCCTAAGGTTTATTCTGATTGGACAGGCTCTGTTACTAAACATGAATGTCGCCATTCAGCTACCTGTCAAGCTAAGGAGCTTCTGAAGTATATAGCTCTTTCCACAGATCATCTCTCAACACTGGACAAGTTCAACTTCCTTCCTTTTGTGTGGATGCTGGATAATCAAATTCAAGTCCTCATGCTTGTCCAGCTGGATTCTTATCTTTGCTTTAATGGGTTTAATAATTTCATCTTACTTTGATTCATTCTTGTTAACTGACTAGCTGAGGAACCCTTGTTATTTCTATTACTACTTTTAAGAACTATACAGAACTGCAAGTGTACAAGACATCGTGCTGTTAGCCACTTTGAACTTTTTTTTGGAGACTAATGAACCCCTGGGAAATTGTATTGGTGGTTTTCATTGACTGTAAAAATGTTGACCCATTTATTATTTCTCTACATATCCTAACATCTCATTTCTACTGCTTTTGCTTTTGAAATTTTCAGTCACTATATCTTTCAGAAGTGTGATGCCTCTCAGGACCCTTAGGTGATATTTATGGTTTTGTTTTTTTTGTTTTTTTTGTTTTTGTGGTTTTGATTTTGTTTTCTTGTGTGTTGTTGTTGTTGTTGTTTCACTTCATCACCCTCAACCATTTTGACTGTCTTAAGTTCAGTGTTTCTAAAAAGTGTTATACTTTCCAATGCCTAACAATAGCTTGCAAAAAATTAATACTTTTATTTCATGTGTGTGTTATGTTGTGTGTATGTGCATGCATGTGCATGAGTATGGCTACATGCATGATGTGGCTCATAGGCAGATATCAGAGGTCAAGTTTGTAGAGTACACTGTGTCCTCCTACCGTGTACAAGCTGGTAATTAAACTTAGGGTTTCAGCAAGGACCTTCAGCCAGTAAACATACCTGCCAGCATTTCTGTAATATTTAAGCATTTTTTGCTGCTTTCTATTCTTTATTAAATGCCAGTACAACTCAAACTTAAACAAAAAGAATATCCTTTTGAGAATTAAACTTTAATATATTATGCGTATACTCATTACTTTGTTCATTTTATGTGAAATTTAATGCTTAAGTAATGTTTCTCATTCCAAATGTAAGCAATTTCATTTATAGTTCATTTTGTGGGAAATCTCTGAAAAAAATGGACAAAGAAACCAAACTTGGCTGTGTTATTAGTTTTTCTTGTAGGCTTGGATACTACCTAGAAGATTAATTTTCTCCTATGCAATCTTTGAGACATGCGGATTCCCTTGCCTCTTGTGTGTATGTCTGCAGAATGCTGTAGCTCACCTCCTCTCACTTCCTCCATGCGAAGATTCACCTCTCCAAGTGGCTTTGCCTTGATATCAAATATTGCACTAAACAATTACTAATTCAGAACTACTTTTTCAAAAAAATGGGGTTAAAGTTTGGTCGCCTTTATATAAACTATTATTTATAATTGTTTAAGCACTTACTCTAATCTGAATAAGTTTTAAGTTATATGTTATGATTTTCAGTCTCAAAGGTGATTACAATACAAACATTGTTTTGACATTCAAAAGTACTTATACCCAGTTTTTTAAAAATGTACATTAATGTAGAATTATGAGAAAGAACACCACTAAGGAATTGTCTTTCTAATTTCACTAACAGTGTTAATAGTACTGCTTGTTAGAATTTTTAAAATATGTTTTCATAGAAATCAACCACTAATCCTATCACATGCTATTTTAAAATGATTAAACAGTATGATGTTTCAAAATTTAACTGTTAAAATTAAACACATATACCCAACTCTAAAACAATGTTGCTTTTCATGTTATCGAATACATTGCATCCATTTTTGTATATGTATAACTGGATATTTATACTGAATTGTATACATGATCATATACACACAATTTTATACATAGCTATGTAATTCAATATACCTATGTACAACAAAAAAGAATACAAATATATAGCTACTGGCAATATGCATACTAATCAAATCGAATATGTTTTTAACTATCCATTATTTTACACAATTAAAGCAATTGCTGATATGTGTGCGTGTGTGTGTATGTATGTGTGTGTGTGTGTGTGTGTGTGAAAATAAGTTATTTAACATTTATCATTTACTAACCCAGAGCACACGGACTATGCCACTGTGATTCATCCATAGATAGAGTTTACCACTAGGCACATCACAGCCTTTTACTTAAGTCTTTTCATTATTCTAGACAATTTCTTTTGTGAAAATATTCAAAATTATGAGTTAGGAGCACCTATGTCCACTAACAATATCTCTGCAAATTTGTGCCTACAGAAAACTAAGAATGCCTTAATTGTAGGTTTTGACATTATGTTTGGTTTTACATGGATGGATATACAAATACCCATATACAAATGATCCATAATCATGAATCATTAATTCTAGTATATTTCTTAGAGCAGAATAATAAAGAAAACATAGCCCACATGAAAATAAAACTCTGCTGCAGTAATAACTACTAGGCCCAGGAACCAGAATCAAATAATCCATATTATACATTTCTATTCACATAATATCCACAATCTGGCAAAAGATATGGTGACAAAATATATATAATTATCTATTGAGGTAGGATGTATTCTGATAGAGTAATGAAGATATAATTATTTCAATATCATAAAGCGATTTCTACTGGAGTCACTAACTATTCTTATCCTAAGTGTCAAACTTGAGGCTAAAAACCCACTAGATTTATAGTTGTATCAGAATGTACCTTTCTCTGATTTCAAGTTGCATAAGATCTTATGATTTCCTAGGGTTTCATAGCCACAACACAGACTAAAAAATAATATGATTTATGTGGTAATTGCATAGCATTTGGCCATTTTATTATCCATTACTTCAATTAATTTTTAATTTGACATCATTGTCTGAGGGCAAAATTCTATGAATAGTAAGTGATACTGGCTTTGCCCACATTTGAATATCTAGTAGGAAATATATATTCAGCAAGTGTTGGTCTCTATTTAAAATTGAATTTAAAGACCAGCTTGATTAGTCTCAGATCATACATCTAATTTTAAAATTCTGGCTAGAAGACCTGACCATTTCCAACCAAATGCCTCTAATTTACTCTGACCTACCTCAGAGTAAATCAAAATAAAACTACTCTTGTCAAAATTCAACAGCCTTCAAATCCTATGTAAATGAACTGTAACATTCAGGCTATTTGTTCTCACAGTATGTAAGGGAGGATTAAATTGGATCTCCATGATAAATGTGTAATCCTGGAAACCTTAGAATTTTCTAGTTGAATACCTGTTCATAATTTTATTCAAGATTTTATTATTCATTTTCACATTAGAAACTGAACCATTAGACTTGATGTCAGCTCAGAACTTAGACTCTGACAGGCACCAGAACTTCATATTAGAATCAATGCCATTCATTTATTTATAGCCAACACATTTTACCTTAGCAATTAATCCATGATCATAGCATAAATAGATGACTGGATGGATGGATGGTTGGATGGATAGATGAATTCAGGAGAAGTTGTTAATAGCCCAACTTTTTGTCTTTGTGTTTCTAAGCTATTTTATTCCTTTAGAAAAGAATCAAGGTGTGTGTGTGTGTGTGTGTGTGTGTGTGTGTGTGTGTGTGTGTGTGTAAATTTCATAAAAATATTGACTTTAAAATTTAACTATACAGACAAGATAAAAGGGACAGTTGGACATTACTGTCTCTAAGGCCCTTTGAGAATAAATAGGTGATAGATAATGTGTCTTTTTTTTTTTCAAGACAAGGTTTCTCTGTGTAACCCTGGCTGTCCTGGAACTTACTTTGTAGATCAGGCTGGCCTCGAACTCAGAAATCTGCTTCTCTCTGCTTCCCAAGTGCTGGGATTAAAGGTATGCACCACCACTGCTCAGCTGATAATGCGGTTCTTAAGATGTAATGGTCTACTCTGAATGCTATACATGCATGAACTTATTTTAGCTTCAACGTAACACTAAGGTGGATATAGTTAATATCCCCATTTGAAAGTAATATGTATCTTATAATGCAGAACTAAGCTTTCTTTTCTTTTCTTTTTTTTTTTTCCTGTACTATGGTCAATGATCTTAACTGTCCAGGTCCAAATTCTGGATACAGATACCAAAGATACACTACCTTCTGTATCCTATTTGATGTTTGAACTTTGGCAAATTGGCTTACAACGTAGTATTGGAAGTAGGATTGGAAGTAAGAGATACAATATGATGGTTCATACTGGAGACATAAAATAAACATGCTATGAATCCATCATCATATCAGGGTGTATTAAAGGGTGTCTTCTGTACCACTGACCTACAGGCCTGTTTTATAATTAATAGTCACCTAATAAAATTTCATAACTTTTGACATGTTGTGGTGAATATTAATGTGATAAGGAACCATGTTTGTAATGACAATGAAATGTCAGCAAATACCTTAGGCTGTCGATACTCTAAGACGGAAGCAAACGCGGATTTTAAGTTTTGTTCTCACAAATACCCATCATCATACCTGAACAACTTTCTGAGACTGCACATCAACAATCAAGACTCTGTCCAAAGTTGGCTGAGCAACGTAGATGAACTTGTCTTTGACATTAACAGCAGATGCCCACACACATCTCTGCACTTCATCCTCTTCAGCTTTGGGACAGACTTCATCCTGCAATTTAGGAAGCAGAAAAACCAAATTTACATCCTAAATCATGACACAGTAATGCCAGTATCCTGAGTAAAATTAATGTTTGGTAACTGAGGACGCTCAACATCAATTAGTAAATGTGCAAATAAAAAGGGTTTGTCAGTGGAATTCAGAAAAAAATTAAGCTTATTACATAAAAAAATAACAGAAATGAGACTCCTATAATGTGATTACAGGTCCCCAGACTATGCGAAGGAACAGGAGAAACCAACAGACAGACAGACAGACAGTCAGACAGACACCCTGAGATGCTTTCCCATGATGAAGGAGAAGGTGTGTCTCGTAGAGAAGACTGAGAAAATACCCAGATGCATGTAGAAGAGTCCAGAGCAGACAGAAAAGCAGACTGGACATGGCCATCCTAGGGAACATGGATTATCGAGAAAGAAAATAATGAGACTAGCCAAGGCAGGAGGAAAATTCTTTCCACTATAGTGTGAATGATTAAGGGGTATTTGGGATGTGGGAAGCCTGTGAAATACAGTAATTGGTATGCATGATTAGGGGAGGAGGGTGCCTGGAGGCTAGCACGGATTTAGATAAGCTGAAAAGCACCACAGGTATATGCCAATAGAGTAATGAGTCCCTTCTACCAAAGACAAGGAAAATGACATTTCTTTTGGCAGACAAGAACCTGTTTTACAATTTCTGAGGAATGCTGGCTTTTATCTCGCTGCCAGAAATCCTTCTCTAGTCCAACTTCAGCTGACCCTTTACTCAATTTTGGACCAATTCAAGTAGGCTTGAATTTTGTGGGAGTAATGGGGAACCATTTGGGCCTGATACTCAGTTACTGATTTTTCTCATAAAAGCTAAACCCTTTTCGTTTTTACCTCTTTTTTATTAACTAAACAGTTTAAGGAAAACATAATAAATCTAATTTTCTCCCAAGACCTCCTACTGTCAAGAGTTTTCAACAGGAAAAAAATACATGCAAAAATGTAGTTTCTCCCTCTCTTCTTTTTTCCTTTATAATAATAGAAAATATATCCTTTTTTCCTACACTACATACCAGCGAAAGTTTCCTCTCTCTCCTAGCATCCCCATAGCTCCTCTTTTCTCTAGATCCTTTCCCCCTCTATTTTTTACTTCAGGTCTCCAAGAGATGGCAGCAAAACAGGACAAATCAAAATATGACAAGGCAAAAGACCTCATGTCACCAAGCAAGGTACATAAATGGGACCAAAAGGGTATCAAACACAGGCAAAGGAGTCAGAGATGAACCTGGCCCCACTGTTAAGATAGTACCCCCTATATATACAAGATGTACCAAGCTAACATAAAACGGGTCCAGAAACTGCCTCATTACAGGACAGTTCTGAGGGCACACACATGAACAACAAGCTGTTGAGTAACCACTGGAGAGATTTACAATTGTTAACTAATGTTTACTTTCTTTCATGGCATCTTCTTGCCCACTCTTTGCACATTATCAAGTCCCAAATGGTTTTAGCATACTTGCTTTCTTCTCTAATTCACAAGAAACATTGTTCTATGGATACTGCACTTAATGTTTCCATGTAAAAGATTTAGCAATAGCAATAGCAATGATAAAACATAAAAATAACAGTAGACATACATGATTATATTTAATATCTAGTAATATAACATAGTTTGAATATAGGTAGTTTTCATGTTTGTCTTACAGTTTGGAATATAGTGGACATACCAAAATACTTTGTATAGTACTTTATAAAAAGGCTGTTATAGTCTACTCTTTTTTTTTTTTTTTTTTTTTTTTTTTTTTTTTTTTTTTTTTGAGACAGGGTTTCTGTGTAGCCTTGGCTGTCCTGAAACTCACTCTATAGACCAGGCTGCCCTCGAACTCAGAAATCTGCTTGCCTCTGCCTCCCAAATGCTGATATTAAAGGCAGGTGCCACCACTGTCCAGCAACTCTTTACACTTTGTAACATCAGTAACTTCCAGGAGGACCTGGAACATCCACCAGTTCAAATTGGCTCATCTTGTAACACTGGGGAGCATTCTACTTTCCTGTTGTTTAAAACTTACCATTGTTCACAGTAAAACCTATAAATACCCTGAAATTCAAGCAGTCAGTGTTGAATGATGTACACACCTGTGGGCTAGGAAATGAACTTTGTTCAGTGACTTGTAACACAATGGCTCTTTAGCAATGGAATCACAGAGTGTTGTGGCAGGTTAAGGAAGTCATTCGAACCTGGAGGCAGACCCGCTTAAAACAGAGTCTAATTTTGAAATTTTACTCGCCAGTTCCCACGAGACACCCAAGTAATTTTTCTTTAAAACTGTATGGAATGTCAATTGACAAGACCCCGTTTTTTTCTTTTGTTTTGCTTTGCATTGCTTTGCTTCCTGATGTTAAGAAGTAAGCATTAGATAAAATATTTATGGAGGTACAATGTGCCGGGAGGGATATTGGACCTGAGGTGACATCTGATGAAAGGCCACGGATATAAGGAAATTGTTTACAAATGTGTTGCTTTTGTGTAAAATCACCCCCACTAAATCTGAAGAAGTAATGCAAGTGTGAAGAGCCTGACACGTAGCTGTCAGCCAAACAACTGCCAGACCAGAAGCAATTTCCACAGTTTTTGTCTGCTTCACAAAGATTCAACAGGAAAATAAACTGCTCAGCTGGGCCTGATTTTCGATTTGTATGCCATCCCCAAGAGACGCCTGGCGACGCCCCGGCGACGCCCCGGCGACACTGCAATCATTTTTGTAAAGCCATTAGCAGCTTCTACACAGACACCTTGGATTTCATTGACTTTGTTTTATGTCATTATTTCTGATTAAAGGCTGTTAGATCCCATTTAATCAAAACACAACTCTTTTTCAGATTATATGTATTAATACTTATATTTGTGGATGGCAGTTATAGAGAAATGTTATTCGCATGTATTAAACAACTAATGGGAAAAGACAAAAAAGTGCCCACAATAAAACTAACACTAGGATAATATATGCTAATGGAATAAGAGTTGAGAAGAAAAAGACAATTCTGTTCAAAGTTAGAACTTATTCTTGTTGAGTCAATTTCAAATTAAATTCTATATTTCCTGTACATCTATTATGTTACTCTAAAACATTAAAGTTCTGTAAAATTTATGCAGGTTATGATAGAAGTTTAATTTTGACAATATCTTCAAGTCTCTGAAGAAGGAAATTGAAGAAGATCTCAGAAGATGGAAAGATCTCCCATGCTCGTGGATTGGCAGGATTAATATATTAAAAATGGCCATCTTGCCAGAAACAATCTACAGATTCAATGTAATCCCCATCAAAATTCCAACTCAATTCTTCACAGACATAGAAAGAGCAATCTGCAAATTCATCTGGAATAACAAAAAAACTAGGATAGTGAAAACTATTCTCAACTATAAAGGAACCTCTGGTGGAATCACCATCCGGATCTTAAGGGGTCCTACAGAGCAATTGTGATAAAACTGCATGGTATTGATACAATGACAGGCAGGTAGATCAATGTTATAGAATTGAAGACCCAGAAATGAACCCACACGCCTATAGTGACTTGATCTTTGAAAAAGGAGCTAAAGCCATACAGTGGAAAAATGACAGCCTTTTCAACAACTGGTGCTTGCTCAACTGGTGGTTAGCATGTTGAAGAACGCAAATTGATCCATTCCTATCTCCTTGTACAAAGCTCAAGTCCAAGTGGATTAAGACCTCCACATAAAACCAGATACACCAAAACTAATAGAAAAGAAAGTAGGGAAGAGCCTTGAGCACATGGGTACAGGGGAAATTTTCCTGAACAGAACACGAATAGCTTATGCTTTAAGATCAAGAATTGACAAATGGGACCTCATAAACTTACAAAGCTTCTGTAAGGCAAAAGACACTGTCAATAGAACAAAATGGCAACCAACAAATTGGGAAAAGATCTTTACCAACCCTATATCTGATAGAGGGCTAATATCCAATGTATACAAAGAACTCAAGACGTTAGACTCCAGAGAACCAAATAACTCTATTTAAAAATGGACAGAGCTAAACAAAGAATTCTAAATTGATGAATACCGAATGACGTGAAAAACATCTAAAGAAATGTTCAACACCTTTAGTCATCAGGGAAATACAAATCAAAACAACCCTGAGATTCCATCTCACACCAGTCAGAATGGCTAGGATAAAATACTCAGGTAACAGCAGATGCTGGAGAAGTTGTGGAGAAAGAGGAAAACTCCTTCATTGCAGGTGGGATTTCAAGCTGGTACAAACACTCTGGAAATCTGTTTGGCAGTTCCTCCGGAGATTGGACATAGTTCTACTGGAGGACACAGATATACCACTCCTGGGCATATATCCAGAAGATGCTCCAACATGTAATAAGAACACATGCTTCACCATGTTCATAGCAGCCTTATTTATAATATCTAGAAACTAGAAACAACCCAGATGTCCCTCAACAGAGGAATGGATACACAAATTGTGGCACATCTACACAATGGAGTACTACTCAGCTATTAAAAACAATGAATTTATGAAATTCTTAGGGAAATGGATGGATCTGGAGAATATCATCCTGAGTGAGGTAACCCAATCACAAAAGAACACACATAGTATGCATTCTCTGATAAGTGAATATTAGCCCAGAAGATCTGAATACACAAAATACAATCCATAAACCACAAGAAAATCAAGAAGAAGGAAG
>JADRCD010181884.1:20754-32519 GCA_019843815.1 Montemys delectorum
CCTCACTCAGGATGAGTGAGGTAACCCAATCACAAAAGAACACACATAGTATGCATTCTCTGATAAGTGAATATTAGCCCAGAAGATCTGAATACACAAAATACAATCCATAAACCACAAGAAAATCAAGAAGAAGGAAGACCAAAGTGTGATACTTCATTCCTTCTTAAAAGAGGGAACAAAATACTCATGGAAGGAGTTGTAGAGACAAACTAAGGAGCAGAGACTGAAGAATGGATAATCCAGAGACTGAAGGAAGGATAATCCTTCCCATATTCAATCATCAAATCCAGACACTATTGTGGATGCTGGCAAGTGCTGGCTGACAGGAGCCTGATATAGCTGTCTCCTGAGAGGCTCTGACAGTACTCGACTAATATATAAGTAGAGGCTCACAGTCATCTATTGGACTAAGCACAGGGTCCCCAGTGAATTAGCTAGAGAAGGGACCCAAGGAGCTGAAGGTTTTGCAGCCTCTTAGGCCGAACAACAATATTACTAACTAGTACCCTCAGAGCGCCCAGTGACTAAACCACCAAAGAAAGAATACACATGATGAGACTAATGGCTCCAGCAGCATATGTAGTCGAGGATGGCCCTTTGCCCTGTGAATGTTCTATGCCCCAGTGTAGGGGAATGCCAGGGCCAGGAAGTGGGACAGGGTAGGTTGTTGAACAGTGGTAGGTTGGAGGGAACATGTTTTTTTGTTTGTTTGTTTGTTTTTGTTGTTGATTTTGTTTTTGTTTTTGTTTTATTTTTATTTTATTTTATTTCTTTTTTTCAGAGGGGAAACTGGGAAAGGAGATATCAGATGACATGTAAATAAAGAAAATTTCTAATATAAACAAACAAACAAACAAACAAATAAATAAATAAAATGGGCTCAAAATAAAAGGGTTAAATACAAGGTTCTGGGGGCGAATAGTGCTATAGAATGATTGAGACAAATATGCAGAGAGTGTAATCTGTCCACACTGACAGAACAAAGTCCTCTATACTATTAACCACAATTTTGCCAGGCGTTCTAGGTGGAAAAGTGATTATATATCTGTTACTTTTAATAGACAACCCTGTGTGTCTAGTATTTCTGCCTTCTCTAGTGCTTATCTGTGAGCACAAGGATATATATGTCTCCTGCACTTAACTTTCTTCTTACGAGATTTCTTCTTACCATATTCAAAACTGCACTTGCTGTTTTACCTTTTTTAAAGGATGGTCTTTCAAAGACAGAGAACTTAGACTTTTAGTTCTGAGGCTGGCGAGATGACAGCCTTTTCTCAAATGCCTGAGAAGCCTTTAAAGAAATGTTTACTATCTTCAATCGTCAGGGAAATACAAGTGAAACAACCATGAGATTCTATCTTTTTCCCATCAGAAGGTCTAAGATCAAACCCTCAGTTGATGGCACATGGTATCATGGTAGCAAGGTGAACATTCTTCCATTCCTTCAAGGAGTGTAAACTTACACCCCCACTTTGGAAATGAACTTGTTGGTTTCTCAGCAAATGGGAAATAGTTCTACCTCAAGGGCCAGCTATATTATTCCTAGGCATATAGCCAAAAGATACCCCTCTATGTCAAAGGGACACTTGCTCAACTATGTCCATAGCAGCTTTATTTGTAATAGCCAGAAACACTAAGAACAATCTAGATGTCCTTCAACTAAAGAATGGATAAATAAAATGTGGTACATCTACACAACGGAATACAACTGAGCTATTAAAAACAAAGACATCATGAACTTTGCAGGCAAAATGTATAGAACTTGAGAATGGCATCCTGAGTGAGGTAACCCAGAGCCAGAAAGACATGAATGGTTTGTACTCACTTATAAATGTATATTAGCCGTAAAGTGCAGGACCACTAAGCTACAATCCACAAACCAATAGAAAATGGGTAATAAGGAGGTCCTAAGGGAGAATGTATGAGTCTGACTCAGGAGAAAACAATAGTCATTGGAGGTGGATGGAGGGAGAGAATTGAGTAGGAGAGGAGGTGAAGAGGGGAACAGAGAAGGCAATCAATTGGGGGGAAAGACAGGAAAGGGTTAGGAGAGAAAATGGAAATGGATTGGGAGTGGCCACTCTAGGAAGCAGCTGGAGGACTGGAACAGGAGAGGATAAGGGGTACACAGAGGTGACTCTAGCTGAGATTCCTCCCAGGGAGGCATATAGAGATTGAACTGGCCACATTCTATAGCCAGAAAGCACTTCCAGGGGAGGGAGGAGGACATGAATTCACCCACAAAACTGTCAACCCAAAATTTGTCTTGCCTACAGCATGTGCAGCATGAAGCAGAGACTGAAGGAGCAGTCAACCAGTTACTGCCCCAACTCAAGACCCATCCCATGTGAGAGAGCCAACCCCTGACACTATTTACGATATTAAGCTATGCTTGCAGACAGGATTCTAAAGTAACCATCTTCTGAGAGACTCCATCCTGTAGTGAATGGAGGTAGCTGCAGAGACCCTCAGCCAACCATCAAGCAGAGCATAAGGAATCTTGGAGAAGAGTTGGGGATAGAAGTGAGCGAGTTCCTAGGGTTTTGGGCATCACAAGAACCACAGAGTCAACTAACTTGGAACTATTGGGGCTCACAGAACCGGGGCCACCAGCCGGGGAGCATGCAGGAGCTAGAACTAGATCCCCTACACATTTATAGCAAATGTGCAGATTGGTCTTCATGTGTGTCTCCTAACAAGTGGAGTAGGGACTGGCTCGGTGTCTGACCCTGCCACTGGATCACCTACCCACTACCTGGACTACGTTTGGGCCTCAGTGTAAGAGGATATGACTAGTTCTGTTGGGACTAGATGTCCCAGGGAGAGAGGTAGTACCCAAGGCTGGGGTGGCAAAGGTTCTGCTTCTCTGAGGCAAAGAGGAAGATGCCGTGCAGGGAGGGATTTGTAAGGGTCTGGCTGGGAAGAGAGGAGGGAGAGCGGCTGTGATTGGGATGCAAAGTGAATTTAAAAATAGTAAAGTAAAATAAACTTATAAGAATGAAAGTAAAAGAATTGTAATTATTTAGCCATAGAAGCCTTGAATTTTCAGTCTTTCTGCCTCAGGCTCCTCAGTAGCTTGGATTATAGATCTTCATCATTAGACTTACATCAATTACACTATTATTGAACTTTTGGACATCATTAATTGAGTAGCTACAGTGTATTTGATATGGTACAAAGCAGAACTTTCAAATAAAACGTGTTTCACTGCAATGTTGTGTTTTCAAGTTGCTTAATGAAATTTTGAACATTGTTTTCGTGTGCAATGTTCTTCCATTACTCTGGGACAAGCATCAGCCACATTCAATCTACTGTCTATTTTCCTATTGCTCATGAGTTAAAACTATGTTTGACATCTTTTAATAAACAAAATAAAATAGAAAAAATAATTACACAATATATAAATCATGGGTCAGATTTTGTTTTCTGTAAATAGGTATGGTCAACCACACTGATCCATTTATTTAAGATAAACCATGCCTGTCTTTCTGCTATAGTAACCATGACTACATGGGGTGCATAACCGATAAAACTTGTCTGGAAGGAAACTTTTGCTGATCTATAACTTCATAAAATCCTTACTCTAGTCATTGGGTTGGTTTTTAGTTAAATTCTCTTTGATTTGAAGGCTTCTTATTTTCTGCCAGTTGTGCAAAGTCAAAGATAAAATCTGGCATCCTTGGTCCATTTCCTGTATGCTAATTGTTCATCAAGCTGAGTACCTGCCCTACTCTGATGACACTAGATAGCAATCTGTGGCCAGCCTATCACCAGCCCTTCTTCCATTTAACTGCTTCTAGAAAATCTGCAAATTATATAGCACAGAACAAAAATTATGCATTAAAAGAAATACTTAGAGAAGTGAAAACTTTAATCAAAACTGAAAGAAAAGTTGAAATATTTGCCTGTGTGGGGCATACCTAGGCAGACAATTTGAGAGACAAAATAGAACTTGATTTATGTTAGGGAAACTCAAAAGGGGGCAGGAGAGAAAGAGAAAAGAAAGTTGCAGTTCCAGTTTCAAAAGGTGTTAGATGTAAAGGAACAGATCAAAACTGAACACTAAAATAATTTCTAAATGTGTGTGTGTGTGTTTATTAAGAACAGTAGTGTTTAAAATAACTTAACAATTACAACAGAAAAAGAGAATGTAAGCTGTAATGTGTAGACTACTTGAGCCTGAGGACCCCAACGGAAGAGCTAAGGGAAGGACAGAAGGAGCTGAAGGGGATTGCAAGCCCATAAGAACAATATCAACTAAATGGACAACCCAGAGCTCCCAGGAACTAAATCACCAATAAAAGAGTATACAAGGAGGGAGCCAGCACTCAGAAACACATGTAATAGAGGATGGCCTTATCTGACATCATGGGAGGGGAGGAAGGCTTGATGCTCCAGCCTAGGAGGATGTTAGAGGGGTGAGGTAGGGGTGGGTGAATAGGTAGAGGAGCACCCTCATAGAGGCAAAGGGGAGGGAGTGAGGGAGGGTGAGATGGGGGGTTGGTAGAGGGGTAACCAGGAATGAGGATATCATTTGAAATGTAAACAAATAAAATGATTAATAAAAAATAAAATAAAATAACACTACCGTATGCAGCAGAAAAAGAAGCAAGTTCACTGATACTAATTAAAACCCAGGCAAGGGTCTGTCAGTGTAAGGAGAGGTTATCTGATTATCTGATGGTCTCAGTGATCACTGTTTCATGAAATGAACACAGCCGTGAATAAAAAAAAAAAAATGCTAGTATTATAGCCTACAGCAGCATGTATGTGGCATGCGAGATGTCCTGGAATGTACATAATAATTTTGGACAATTAATTAAATAGTAGCAAGGTCCACACCAGAGTGTGTAGTGGGCAGCCGTAGGTGCAAAGAGAATAAATGTCAAGATGTTGAAACAAAGGGACCAGGGTCTGAGGTTTTAATTAAATAGGTAGACATAGGATTTGAACTGAAAGCTTGCAAGCCGTTGCACGAGAGTTCTTGTTGCTTGTTAGCTGCTTGGGAGACAACACTGGTTTGAGCAGCATTGCCTTGTCTTACTTAGGAGCTCTGCCACTGAGAAGATTCCCTGGGCCCCAGAATTTTCTCTACTGGCAAAAATTAAAGATAGAGTTGGGAGAATTGTACTCACTGCTGACAATTTATGAGTCACTGTCTTCCCTGTTCCTTAGTGCCACAAACTATGTATACCACTTCAGAGAAAAAAGACAAGGCCTCTGTGTTTCATTATGCTTCCTTTAGAGTTGTTGGTAATGAATGATTTCATACCTATTCAGACGTTTGTTAACCAATAGAAACAATTGAGCTAATTAACTTTTATCAAATTCTTTTACTGTAAAGAACTTTCAAGTAAACTCTATCAGGCTGCTGGACTACTGCAGTTACTCAAGCAAGCAGTTGGCCAAGCGTATTTCATACCTCTGGATGAAATGCTACAGACATTAGTCGTGCAGACATACACAAAATGTATATTTTTGAGTATTTTATTTATATTATTTTATTATTTATTATTTTATTATATATTATATTATATTTATTTTTATTAAAGTATACATTTACATTTGAATTTATTTATATTTAGTTCACATGGATCAATTTATATTGTTTTCTGTAACTGTTCTTACTCTAAGTAGACTTCATATTAAAGAAACAATAATTTTTCTCAGCTCTCCAAAACACATCACCCATTTTATTTATCAGTGTGTTTTCGATCTAGAGTTGGTTTCTATATTCCCGGCTTCTGCATGTGGACATTCTATCACAATGTTTTTAAAGAATCTTCCTCAGAGTTCCTCAGAGTCTATATTTGCATTCCACAGTTTGGCAAAAGCATATCCTTCTGTACCCAGTGAAAATATTAGCCTTTGGCACATTTAGTAAATACGTTAAGGATGCACAGAGTTTGGACAATGAATACATGTTTATTTTTACCTGTGATAGGATATAAATGGGTAAAGGATTTTTCTGTTAAGTACCACATTGTCAGTCATAGTCTGAGGAAGCCCAACTCCACAGCATTAATAACCATAATAGGTTCTATGCACTGCTAGATCACCATTAGTACTAAGCTAAAACTAACATATAGCTTAAACCATCTGCTTAGAGTCTTCTATCATCTTGAAAGGAACAGGCTTGATTTTATTTTATGGATTATCTGGAGAATTTCATTTGGTCAAAACTACTTTGTAACCAAAAGCAAACAAGCAAAATTAAACTGAGTTCCTGTGTTTGATTTTTTCTGTTTAAAAAAAATATATGTGTGTTGTATTCACACACACACACACATACACACAGACACAAAAAATATTATCACAATTTATTTCACTAATGTAAATCAAATAAAGTTACACTTGGAAAATTGTGTGATATAATG
The DNA here is from genome assembly GCA_019843815.1 of Montemys delectorum. Taxonomy (NCBI): domain Eukaryota; kingdom Metazoa; phylum Chordata; class Mammalia; order Rodentia; family Muridae; genus Montemys; species Montemys delectorum. Next base: position 27,135 of record JADRCD010181884.1, read on the forward strand.
TAATTTTTTTCTGAGTGAATTATTCAATTTATGATAAATAAATGATAAAATATTGATCATTTTAAATATCATCAGAATATTTAGTTCTTTTACCATGAAATCTCTTATGATCTTTTAGAAATGTGTACTTATAAAATTATGTGTATGATATATATATGATCATATATATATGATCTACCTGAGCAATTTATAAATATTCTAGTTATGTCTTTTTAAATTTTCTTTGCACAATAAGTGAAAATTATATTCAAAATAGGGTATTATACAATTTAGAACCAAAGGAGATTTTATTTTTCTTCATTCTTTGCTGTGAATTAAAACTCAATAATTTTCTTATATGAGTTAAGGGCTCTACCACTGAGCTGTAATAAAGCGTCCAAGCGTAACACACTTGTTTTTCTTAAAATACAAAGAGAAGTTGAAAAACAAAAAAGTTTTCATCCGTCGTCTAAATGGGATCATTGCTCATAACCCAGGCAATATTCCATTCCACTCATCCCAGAAATGGAATTTAATGAATTTTTCACATTCTATGAGAGGTTTAATTTATGTCAATATTAGCCAGAAAATTTGCACTTACAACTTACAAACTATTTTTACCTGAATTGGGGCTACACCAGAATGCTGTCTTATAGTAGGATTTTTCATTTTCAAATATCAAAAGCACACAAACTACAGGGCAGAAATCCTTACTTTTAACCTAATAAAAATACTGAGGGCACTTTGCATTCAGAAGCCAGGGCTGGAAAAAGGCAGCTCAATCAGCCATGAGGCTAATGATTCCCAGGTGTAACACTCAGCAGTATCCTTCTATGAGTTTTGAAACACTTTTCATAAGCCCTGATTACCTCTTTAGTAAAATGCATATAATAATGTTTTCCATCAAAAAGACTCATTGTGAGGATTAAAGAAAATCATGTTTGTATTGTTCAAGTAATCAGTACAACTCACCTCTTATTTTCAGGTGGAATTTTCTCTGGGGATTGTACCTCATGAAATTACCCTCGTCTACACATTTCACATAAACTTTGTTTTCATTTCCCAGAACTGTTTGGAGAGATTTGGCTGCATGGAAGAGTTTCTGCTGGATCATAAGCATAACCCATACAGAGTACAATGGAACACGTTTCTGAAACTCTGTCATTGGCTATTTTTAACTGAATAAATTAGAATATTACTCATTTACTCAACTGGATTTTTATAAGATTTAATTCAAATTGTAGCAACTATTTTTAGTTGCATGGGTGAAAATCAAAGATGTAGAGTGACCTCAACAGTATCTAAATGAAAAACTTATAAAACGGTAAATTATATATGATATAATTGATTTGATAAATAATAGAGTGTTAAATATTAAGATACTTACAAAGTATAATGAGAAAATTGTAGACATTATAAATAAGTCAGCAAATGGGGCAGCATTCTGGCCCTCCTAGCTTTTGCATGAGATCAAAATTCTGAATATAGCAATGGCTTACAGGGCTGAGAATCCTAGGGACAGAAATATCATGTGTACTGTACAGGCTTGTGTTTGCTGCAGTTACAGAGACTAACTCTCCAGGTCAAAGGTCTCCAGTTATAGCATATAACCAGAAGAAAGGAGTTTGTAAAATGTGTCAGGCTGAAAACTAATACGAAAACCCTAGCAAGAAGCAGCAATTATATTGGCTCTCAATAAAAGTGAATTAGTTGAAAGCTGGAGCTTCACCTGCAGTCAACTTGATTAAGAACTAGCAAGAGCATTTAGAATTAAAAGGCTCAGTTTAATTTTGCTTCTCAACATAATGATGTTTCTATCATAACAGGACAATAAATTTGTTTTACAAAGTAAACTTAGCAAGATCGCTAGTTAAAAAAAAAGTCGAGTGAAAAATCTGCTACTACATAATATAGTAACTCCTACTGCTATATTCTTAAAATAATAGAAAGGTGATTATAATCAAACCGTCCAAGAGAAATAGTAAGTCAATATAGAAATACAGAGATTCCTTTCAAATGTCTTCTGGATCTCTGTCATCTGATGAAGAGAGTCTACTAACTTCAAACACACTGTGTAACCTGATTTGATTTGTTTTGTCCCTAATTTCCAACTAACTCTCAACACATTCTTAGAAATAAAGAGGTCAGTAAAACAACGATCCTTAATTATATGCTAAGATTTTCTGTCTTTGAAAGGTGAACTCTTGGTTATTTACCAGTGTAATTTTTAAACATAGCCTAGATTTGAACTTCAGTGTTTCTTTCAGCTCATGTTTATTTTGGGCTATTCACTTACTTGATAAACTAGCACTGTGATACTATTTTAAAAACCTTCAGGAGCTTTATCATTATGATCTGAAATTCTAGATGTGAAATAGATTAGAGAGAAAATTCTAGTCATTGTGGACATTTTTAATGACTCCTAGTTAGGTTTGTTTTACCTTGAAGGGTGCATTTTATTTAAGGAAACTTATAGCTCATTTTTATAAATCTATAAAAGAGGAGAGATCCAATTTTTTTAGAAAAATAGTTAAATAATTTGAATGACCTTGAATGAGAGCCACTGACCTCCTTCCCCTCTATGTTCGTTCTTAGTATGGCATGGAATAATGTGACTTTACTGGTTTCTCCTTTTGGTGAGTTTAGATGTAGAATCTTCTAGAGACACTCTTCTACTCATTGTGAGTGAGTTGGAAGTATGAGTTGAGTTCCATGTCAGTCTATTAACTCATCTGCATGTATTCAACACCTGTAATACCATTTAAGCACTGTACTTTCCCCCTGTGGCACACAGCGATAGAGGAAGATGGGGGCCCTCATTTAGATGTGATTCCATCCTCTCATATTGTCCAGCTAAGTTGCTGGTGTGGAAGACAGACTGAGTCATTTGTGAGCCTTCCATTGACTGAAACAATTATTCTGATGTAACAAATTCATTTCACCCAGATTATAAATCTATTTACAGACATAATTATATTATTGCTATTTTTAAACCTGACTGCAGTTCACAGAGAAATTTGTTCTGCATAAAAATGCTAATCAGGAGCAAAACTGCATATGATTAACCTTCTCTTTTCCTTAGCATCGGTGAGGGAACCCAGGAATTGACACATGTGACACAAGTTCCTTACCAAGCAATCACACTCCCACACATAGGACAAGAATTAAAATAATTTTAAATATTTTATAATATGTATTCCTTGATTATTGTTTTAGAAAACTTAGTTTATGTATTATTTTTTAACACAAAGTCTTACTATGTAGCTCTGACTAGCCTGGACTCATAATATAGACCAAACTTGCCTTAAAATTGCAACAGTCATCCTACATCTGCATCCCAAAGGCTGGGATTAATTTTATTACGTATGGGTTTATTGTGAAAAGATAAAAAAATATATGCAAGTATATTTCTTTTATCAATTAGAGAAAATATATAAAAATATCTGTTCTATATAATCACGTTTTAAATTATTTTTAAAATGTTCTATTTGTAAAATTATATGACTTAGTAAGTGTACCCAATGTTGCAGATTAAATAATTAACTATAATGAAAACCACTCTGTAGATATAAGGATTTTTTAATATGGTCTCATAAATTTCCTGTATTCCGCTCACAAAGATCATGGTTTTTCATCCTATAAAATTTGGTTTACATTGAAACTCTCAAGATTTTAAGCCTAACATTTAAAGACAACCATGGGCAGGCACAGTTACTAGCCATGTTTCCAGCCACTGACTTGTGTTGCCCATGATGACGCTACCTCAATCTCATTTGCTGTGCAGCAATGAGCTGAGACTTCAGTAGAACACTGTTTGTATAGCCCCTTGCCAATTGTTCCTGCCTCTTACACATGCATATCTTCAGGATGGCATATTTTCCTGTTTGGGGAAAGATATTCACTCAGGGGAAATTCATTAGGATTATATTATTCAACATGCTTCATTATTCACATATCTATAAGAGCAACTGCCACACTTACACACAGGCATGTGATTTGTAGCTCATACATATCCACTTGTTCTGACTTCAAGGAATAATTACTATAAAACCTGATTCAACAGTTCTCAGTAAAGATCTACAGAGTCACAATTAAACTAAGTTCACTTAAGATGTGCATTAGTGATCATATAGAGTTCAGTACTTGAGAAGTGAGAAGCTTCTTAGATCACAATGAATAAATAAGGAAATAAGGTATAGCATATAATAGAATGCCATTAAGCTTTAAAAATCCTATGTTTGAAAACAGATATTTGTTTGAAAATAAGTGGCACTTGATGTTATGTTTAGTAAAATAGTCTAAAGTCAGACAGAAAGACAGATGGCTACAAGTTTCTCTGAGGTAAGAATAAACAAAGACACAAACCCATGTTACAATCCTAGGGATGAATTAGAACATCCTAGAGGATAGGGGCTTGAGTACCTAGAAGGGAAACTGGCTGATGCATAGGTACCTATTTAAAATTAAAAAGTAACAAGACATTCTGAGGTTCTGTTAAAGAGCATAGGGATTATATATTTCAAAATGTTAAAAGAATGTACACTATTTATACCACAAAATGAAAATATTTCCAAAAACATGTATGTCTAATCTAATCTAAACATAATATGATGACTCTGTGTATTGAGACAGTAGCATAGTGGGCTGAAAGATACGTACAATTATATGTTTTATGCATATTTTGAAAATAAATTAAACAAAAATTAAGTTTTGGTTTCATCTGAAAACTCTTTGATTTTCCATCTGGAAACCCCTGAGAGTCACCATTTTGAGTAATTGACTAGGAAATAATTTTTGGCAAACAGGTCAGAAACAGAAGTTTATGTGTCTATAATTGCTATATACCACACTGTTTTGTACATATAATAACAGTAATTATTTTGTTTTCTAAACGTTATAAATACATAAATGTCATAGCTATACTATGGCCTAGCAAGCTCTGGGAAATATTGACTGCATCATTAACCCGTTGAAAAAAATCTATGATAACTGCTTTAAAATAAAGTCAAAAAGTTTTAAAAATAAATGAATCAATAATCAAAAACTGAATTATTCTGAGTAATGCATTAACAGCTTCTTTAGGTAAAATTAGTGATTTTTAGATTTAGCTCATTGTCATTTGAATTCTTATTAAGTGATTGTAACATAATTTCAATGTAGAAATTACGTTGTGTTTCCCGTGTTCCACATCCTTACCAGCATGTGCTATCATCTGAGTATTTGAACTTAGCAGTTCTAAAGGATTTAGATGAAGTCTTGGAGTCGTTTTGAATTGCATTTCCCTTATGACTAAAGCTGTTGAACATTTCTTTTTCCTTCCTTCCTTCCTGTCTTTCTTTCTTTCTTCCTTTCTTTCTTTTCTTTCTTTCTTTCTTCCTTCCTTCCTTCCTTCCTTCCTTCCTTCCT